>VWYP01000131.1:22942-42537 GCA_013400435.1 Pycnonotus jocosus
CATGGCCAATTAATACTTCTGTATTCATGAAATAAATGGAACACTATTCTAAAGATAATAAAAGCTGAAAAAGGTAAAACTATGCATCTGGGGAATATGTACCTTTACCTTGATATTAATATGTTAGTTCCCATGTTACTTCAGACTACAGTCCCCCAGCACAGTGGTACTGCATACATTTAGAACATTCTTTAAGTAACACACAAAGATAATATGAACATGCTTTTCATCTTTTTCTAAATATTCACTCATTTGAATGCCTGTTGTAGCTTTTATATCAGCATTTACCGTACTCCACTAAAAAGAAAAATTATTTCCCATAGTCAAAGAAACTGATCAAAGCACACAAGGTGTTATGTTTATTATGTGGATGTATTAAAATGCAATTTAAAACTCTATAAATAAACATATTATATGCAGATAATAAAGAACACTACTGCAAAATGGATAGAAAAGACTATACATTCAGTATTATCAAAGAAGACACAAGCAAGATAAATTGAAAAGTAGCCAAAGGTCACTGAAACATAACCCTTTCTATTGAGCAGAAAATATATGGCCCATTCAAGTCCCTTCTCTCCTCCTCCCTTCTAATTGTTATGTAATTGTTCATAGGAATTGGTTAGGGAGGCAGTGAAACAGCATCCCCTGTAACTGTCTGTCTAGGACAGCAGAAAGATACATCATATCAGTCTACTCAGCAAGACACACTCTACCTGTCATACTTCTACATAAAAAAATAACATCTTCTCCCTCAAGGAATAGACCCACAAGTCATAAACCCCACTATCTTCAGTCATCAGATTACCATGGTCTTACATAAGCACACTTACATCCCACTGAGAAAACACAGTTAACTGTCAGCTTTAGAATGTGAAACTAATTCCTAATTAATAGTCACTAAATCTGATGATGAGTTAGTTTAACACTGCTGCCAAAATGGTACTTGAACTATGAAACTATAGTGTAGGCAAAGTGTTTGCAGAAACACTTCGCCTACACAAAGAAAAAACACCCTTTAAAAAAACAAAAACACCACAATAGAACATTGTAATAGTCACTTACAAAGAACTTATAGAAACCATTAAAGAAATGACATCTTTGTCTGCAGTACACACCAGGTGAAGGATTTCCCTGACAAAAAAAAAGATGCCATAGTGCACAAAGCCACTGTGTTACTGACTACAGTGGTAGGCACCCATGCTGCTGGGTGGAAAGGAACTTCTGGTGGCAAACATCAGGGTGCAGACCAGAATGGAATGCCATTCCCATGTATATATACTGAGGAACACAGTATATTCTGGAGTCTCATAACGAAAGAAGCCTTCAAATTGCATCTTTGGAGAACTAGCAGGCCAACAGTTTACTGCTTTTAAAGAAGGCATTTGCTAGTTTCTGAATAGGATCTGATGGATCTACTGTCCTACTTTTGGAGAAAATGGCATGGCTACCTGCCAACACATTTTCTACCTTCACAAACGAATAATGACATGAATAGCATGAACAGTGAATCTGGATTTGATAGCTACTAGAAAATAATTGGACAACAGAATAAGAATGGAAAGAAATTGGGAATGGTATGAACAGAGTTTCCTTTTCCCTTGACCTACTTCATCTTTGACCAACAGGATTTGAAAAGTTACATGGAAGAGCAACAAAACTGTCCATTGCTTCTTCCTGACAAACACAACTGATATCCAATAAAGTCAGACTAATTTAATGAAGAAAATCAGTCTCCTTTTACAGATTTTATCCCCTGATATTAGAACTCCTGATGAAAACAAGTATCTATCTGCCAATGTGAAAGTGAATTCCAACCTCTTTGATAAACTGAGGAAATGGATGTCAGGTTTCCTTTTATAAAATAAAACATACTGACATTATGAACAAAGTGTATTTAGACCATATCAAGTTTGGACTCCCAGCAAATTACTGATAACAGACATGAGATTGTATTTTTATTTAGGAAGAAGGCATTTAACACCCTTTTTAAGAAAGACAGTATATGCACTTTCTGAACACATGAACAAGGATTTGTAACATTTACACTCATTTATGCTCAAAAATGGACATCCAGCTTCAGTCATTATGATGCAACCTTCTAGAAAATATCAAACAATACATGTGCCATGACTGCAACTCCCTTTGATTTTCAAGGTGAACAATAAGGAAATTACCTTTCAGAGATCTTGTGAGCAACTACTTTTTTACACTTCATTTGGTAAAATTTTGGAAACAGCTAAAATCATCTCAGACTTCTATCTAATAGGAAAATTTTGCTTAATACATCCCTTTGGACTCGAATCTTACCAGACTTTTCACTTAGATGAAACCCATAACAACACAATTGGAAAGGTAAATAACAGTTGCCTAGAACAGTTCACTATTAGTTTAAACATTTAATTTAAATATTTAAACTTTCAATTCTGTGGCTATGAACACAAAACATAAGAAGAAGTATAAAAGAAAAAGGCAGCTTTCAGTTTTCAGCAGCTTGATATTTCCACTTCATTTTAAAGACAGAATTTTAAAATTAACAAAAAAAATTCATTCAAGTGGTCAACGTTATCACAAAAAAGAGAGAACAGCCACCAGGAGAAAACTGCAATAAAGAATAGTAAGGCATTATGGCTAAGAACACGTAGAGTACTTCTCCAAGTCTCCTACTTACATCCTTTGCACAATACTGTGCATAAAGAATTCACCACAGATGCAATACCCAGCTGGACTGTAATTATGTACTCCTTAATATTTCCCCCAGACCATTCAGGAACAGCTAATAATACAAAGAATGAGAAGAGTGATGGAGAGGTAGTGGCAATATATTACCTGTGGAACTGATAAAGACTCATCTTCACAGAACCATTAACTACTGTAAAGATTATAAATATAAAAGAAGATACTCATGATTAATTATTACAATGTCACCAAGTTATTTTACTTTCATATTCACATACTTTGTGAGAACAGAAATAAAACAGATGTCTGAATAAGCATGAAATTTCTGTATCACTATATTTCATAAATAAAGAGAATATATGCATGAGTTGAAAATGTATTAGTGTGTATATGTTCATATAAATTGTCATTGATTTAATAGATATGTGGACAACTTATGAGAAAACATCCTGTCAAATCACGTATATGGCCATACGTGTATGGCCACAAATTATACATTCATGAAAAAGAAGTCAATCTTTGGAGAGAAAATAACTTTATTTAAATAATTAGTATTCTGACAGACTACTGTACTGAGTTTGAGTGGCCAGGTTTTGTTAGTAGGGAGGTCTAGCCACAGGAGTGGCTTCTATGAGAAGCTGCCAGAAGCTTCTTCCATGTCCACCAGAGCCAATCTCTGGCAGCTACAAGATGGACCCACCACTGACCAAGGCTGGGTGAATCAGAGTTATCAGTAACATGGTAACATATTTAAGAAGGAAAAAAGTGATTGCAGATGTACTTGCAGCCAGAGAAGAGCTGAGTGAGAACATGTGAGAGGAACAGCCCTGTAGACACCAAGGTCAGTGCAAAGGAGGGTCAGGAGGTGCTCCAGCTGCTGGAACTGAGATTCCCCTGCAGCCCCTGGTGCAGATCACGGTGAAGCAGCTGCAGCCCAGGGAGGATCACAGGGATGCAGAGATCCACCTGAAGCCTATGGAGGAGACCCAATGCAGAGCAGGTGGATGCCTGAGATGAGGCTGTGACCCTATGGGGAGCCTGTGCTGGAGCAGGCTCCTGGCAGGGACCTGCAGACCTGGGGAGAGAGAAGCCCACACCAGAGCAGATTTCCTCGTAGGACTTGTGATCCCATGGGGGACCCACGCTGGAGCAGCCTGTCCTTGAAGGACTGCAGCCCATGGAAGAGTGACCCACCTTGCAGCAGTTTGTGGAGGGCTGTTGCCCATGGGATAGGCTCACACTGGAGAAGTTCATGGAGAGCTGTCTCCTGTTGAAGGGATCCCATGCTGGAACATGGGAAGCAGTTCTCTGAGCAGTGGGAAAAACAACATGTGCTGAACTGACCATAACCCCCATTCCCTGTATCCATGCACTGTTAGGGAAAAGGAGGTAGAGCTGAGAAAGAGGGAAGGATGAGAAGAAGGTGATTTTAATATTTATTTCACTTCTCCTTTGATTTTTTAGTAATAAATTCAATTAATATCCTGAAGCTGAGTCTGTTTTGCCCATGACAGTGCTTGGTGAGTGATCTCTCTCCATCCTTATCTCAGCACATGAACCCTCCATTATATTTTCTCCCCCCTGTCCAGCTGTGGAGGAAAGTGATAGAGAGGCTTTGGTACATGCCTGGCATCCAGCCAAGTTCAACCCACTACAACTACATATACAGATATAAAATACTACACCTTCCTTTTTGCTGTAAGCATACTTCCTGTATCATGAATTTACTCACAGATCGGTGTATTTTCATCTTATCAAATTCTTCTTCAAGGTTCAGTCTACAAAAGAGGAAATAAAAAAATAGGTACATTCACACAGACGCCGCTAAAATCATTAAAAAAATGAAAGCAAACCCACACCACTGCATTAGTGGGAATAAAGTTGTCAACACCCAGGAATTAGTTCTAATTTGACAACATTTAGCATTACTTCAAACATAAGGAGTCCTTTGCACAAAAGTTTTTTAAAATGTGTAAATCATCTGAATTTCCAGAATTCAGACACAATGCTGATTGTAACATACACTAAGAAGTTTCAGGCTATCTTTCTTAGGCAAGTAAATTTTTGAGATTAAAAGACAAGTAGGAGAGGCAGATAAATACTCTGTCTCAGGGGAAACTGCCAGCCAAACTTGTGAGGATATATACCTTATGATCTAGCAGCTAAGCAAGAAACATATTAACAGAATCATTCCTCCCATTTTAAAGCCCTGATTAACTACTATATTACTACTATAGTTTATTCCGTAATATCAACCAGCTAAGGCCTGCACAATAAATTGAATTACTCTTTTTTCAATTTAATAAAATTACATACAAATAAAGTTGCCAGGATACCAGTACTAAAGTTTCAAAGTCAATTGTGAAATGCTAGAAAGAAAGACATTAATTTAAATTGTTTACTTATACTTGTGTTTTCTGACACATTCTCTCTATATATAGTTGCACACTATTTCAGCAATAAAACCCCCACCTGTTTCAGCCAAAGATCATACAGCCCGCAGAACAGAGCACAGTCATTTAATAGGCAGCTTTTGCTTAAAATATAAATGCAGTTCATGCACAAATACACATCATTCTAGCTCTGTTGTGAAAGCTTGACTGCTAGTGTTCTCACTTATTTCAATTGTACTCTAAACAGCAGCACCTGATTCTCAGGTAATTTATGCTTTATCCTACTTTGCCCTCCAAAATAAGGTACATAAAAAATCTGGCCACAATACTTGCTAACCTAAGGAAAGGACATAGAAAAATAAGTCTTTTGGTGTACACAATATGTTAAAGCATATTGTAAGTCAAATGCACCTCTGACTCAGCTGTAAAACATGAATTACAACGAAAATTATAAACATGAAAAGTTAAGGTAACTTGCTTTGCACGACACTTAAGAAATCCAGCTGATTTTGGGATTCACTCATCTGCCTTCACAAGTTGACTTTCTTTGCTGTTCTTTCATCATCCAAAACTCAGTCATCATCAGCTTCTATTACACAGACTACAGTGGCTTTTGTCTCCACACTGCCTTAACTCTTCACAGCATGTTAGCTTTTTGAACTTAACGGCAAAATATTTCCTTGAAAAAACATTGTTTAAGTAATTAAAGACTGAAATCAACATGACATGCTTCCTTCTTGAACCTCTATCTTCTGAACAAGTTACTTTTCAACTTTGAAAACATTATTTGAATAAACAAGTTTGTGAACATATACACTGCCTCTCTAGACACTAATTGACAAGCATGCAGTAGTGATTGTACAAGATTTTTAAGAGTAAACTTCTACACATATATTGTTTCTTTTGGCTGATGAAAAATGTGCAGAAGTAAACTAATTACATGAAATAAGTTAAGAGGAAGTTTATAGTCAGAATAACTGAAGTGCCTCCAAATAAATTCATTTACCTATAAAATAATCTCCAACTGAAGTTATGATATATCTAAGATGGAAAAAGTTTAGTCAAGTCCAAACCAAAAATTACAACGTACAGTACAAGATTCAACGCATCCAAGTCAATTACTGGCTTATGTGAATGTTAAAAATGCCCAAATGGGTTAGTTAGCCCAGTGCCAAGTCCAACCATCAGTAGTACTATGTCTCCAACAGAGGCAAAAGCAGAAGCTACTCAAGAAGGAGTAGAAGACTAACAGTTCCTGCAATGTGATTCCAATTTTTCACCCTGGAAATGTCACGCAAACACTACTCTTTATTTCTTCTGCTTTAACTGGTTCCCAGTTGCTAAAATCTTTCCTTCAATCCCACAGAAAAAAAAAACCAAACCTTCATAACCTTTCATGTGGAACCTTGTTAAAGGCAATTGAAAAAATATGGATCAGACTACTGTTAACACACAGTTACTGTCACACTTCTGCAATTCCAGTAGGTTAATGAAGCAGGATTTCCCTTTACAGGACCCACATTAATGCTTCCCCAACAAAACTGTGTTGATCTGTGCTTAGTGATACTTTTCTCTACGATGCTTTTCACTGGTTGTTCGGTTGGGTTTGTTTTATTTTTTTTTACTTTCTCCCATTCACCCTCTTTTTCCTAAAGACTGACTGCCATCTAAAAGGTATGGAAGCAGTCAGGGTCACTGGTCAGCAGCTCCCTCTGGAGCCCATTCTGTACATGGGAGTGACAGTAGCAACCTGCCAGTCCACTTGGCACATTGGCTGTTAACAGTAGGGTTAGAGGAAATTCATACTTTAGTTTCTTCACATCCCCACGTGTGAAGAATATTGACTTCAATACACTTATTAGTAACTACTCTACTTCACCTCATAATTGCTGTAGAAATACTTCAAATAGGTCTAAGGCCATTGATACATCTGCTGCAAAGCACGTGTAAGTTGTTGGCATCTTCTAATCATCATTAGCATGAAAACATATTATCACAGCATGGTTTGGGTCGAAAGACATCTTAACAACCTTAACATCTTAACAATTCACAAATACCAAAAACTGGCCAAGGAAGAGACTGTTCTTGTAAACCCAGTGTATCATTTTACACTGTTACCATTAAGCAAACCTATGAACTTACTTATTGTCTTCTTTTTCACTCTGTTTAAGCAAAACTTTACTGTAATAGATTAAGCATCTTTGAAAAACACTCTTCAAAAGCCTTTTTAAGCTTCTCAGTTTCCCACCTGCATTTGTCCTGTCTCTATTTATTGGTCCTACCTGTTTCTCAGCAATGCAAGCTTAAGTTTTAAATGCTGATCTTTTCTGTGTAAGGGCCATGAAAACTTCTGCAGTCTCTAGAGGGAGCTCCTTAAGACTCTTTTGGGGCAGGAGATGGTTTCGAACTATTTTATTTTGATTTTTTTTTTAATTGTAGCACGTATTTCAGGTGAGTTTCAGCTATAGTATCTTTCTTAACAGTCTCCAACCAATGTTTCTGTACTGCTTGCCCTAGTGTTCAGGGATTGAAGATTTTTTGAGTAGTTGCTTTATTTTTAATGGTTTCCTTTCTGGAAAATGAATATCCCTAGGCAAATTGATTTGGTTCACTCTCTTCTGATATTATTTAAATTGAAACAAACAAAATACACAAAACCAATATAGGCCTTCCTTCTTTCCCTAGCAAAGTCACAGAGCAAATCATCCTAGAAATAACGTCCAGTCACCTAATAGACAAGGTGACTGAAAATAATTAGCATGCATTTACCATGGAAAAATCTTCCTTTACCAACCTCACTGCATCTCTAAGAGATGACTGCTGTAAGAATAAAGGGAGAGCAGGCAAGAGTGTATACCTTGAATTTGGCAAGGTATTTGAGACGGTCTCTTATCTCCTTATTGCCAAATATTTGAGATCGGAATTGAAAATTAGATAAGGTGTCTGTAAAATTGGCTGAATTGGTAGGTTGAAGGGGTGATGATCTGTCATATGGAGTACGATTGGCAGCTAGCAATTACAAGTGTTCCTCAGGGATCCATTATAGAGCCAGTACTGTTTACTGTCTTTATTAACAACCTCAAAGATGTGCTAGAGTGCCTCACAGCAAGTTCACAAATGATGTAACACTGAGGGAAGAAAATGAAGGTTCAGTAGAGAGCGGGACCACTGCTCACCAAGACTTCATAGGAAGAAAAAAAAGGCTGATGGAAACTTCATTAAGTTCACTTAAGACAAATTCTCATTAGAAAAACTGGTTGAAAAAGGACATGCTGAAAGATCATATGGTTAAGAGCAGCTTTGCAGAAAAAACATTATGTCCTTTGAACCAACATGACAAACATTAGCAGCAACATGCTTTTTTGGTGAAGGCTAACAACATGCTAGCTGTACAGGCAGGAGTCAGTCAATTTACAGAATTGGTCCTACTCAGCACTTCTGTGACAGCATGTGTGGCTGTGCCTTGTTTTAGGCTCTTCCAAGAAAGACACTCACCTAAATAGATTAAGTATAGCAAACAGGCATCACAAGGGCCATAGGTTAGGAATATGTTTTATGCTGACAGGATGAAAGAAAACTTTCAACTACCAATACCCACTTCCTTCTACCTTTAAAAGAATTCCTTTATTGCGGGACCATTTTTGGTCCAAGAGAAAAGCAGGTCTCATATTTCACTCATGGTCTCATTTAAGAGACTTAATTCCTCCTGGTGAGCTGTTCTTTCTCTAGAGTTGTGCTCTTTGTGACTGACCAAATAAAATGTCTTATATGTAAAAAATCATACATGTCACACTACACCAAATTGAATAAGCTGCATGCCACTGGGGGGACTGCTACTCACATCCTGAGTTTAATTTTCTTTATCTTGGGAAGGTAAAACGAATATATCCTCTCTTTTTGAACCAAATACTGTCATCCTATCCTATCATCTCCTATCCTAATTAGTTAGTTAGTTGGTTTCTTTTATTATTTCTATCTGAAGTCTGCTAATCTTCTGTTCACTAACTTTTTAAGTTTTGAATGCAAATATTAGGCTGGTCAAGGCCAACATGTTTGCACTGAGCAAATTTCTAAGTGTTTAAGTGATCTGGAAACAGATACTATACTGATTTCTGCTCATACTTTTCTTCTTTTAATCTGAAGAACAACACAATAAAACCTTCAAACTACTCTAGCTAGAACTCATAAAAAGAAAAAGAAAAAAAAAAAGCACAGTATATGCAGACATTCACATCTAGTTCAGTTCTCTAAAATTAACCATAAAAGCACCATAGCCTATACTTTTTGTTACAAGAGTGGTCTTCCTGAAGAATATAGCTCTTTGCAGAGGCTCTATAATTGGTACATTCCTGAAGAACAAGTGAACAGGACTACTTGAAAGAAGCATCACAGAAGGTTCAAGTAAGAACTTGCAATGAAAGAAGAAGGGACTTCAAGGAATTCAGAAAATCGCTGAAGTATAATTCAACACTGAAAGAAATCATTCATCCTGAAAGAACACAGTGGCAGGGGTGGGGAGAAATACTTGCTTTCCAGTCTTTAATTTACAGCATTAGCTCCCTCAGTGTCTCAAACAGATATGCCAACTTAATAGGTAAGAATTGAATTATTTTTCTGAAATTCTCCCTCTCTCTCCAAAAAATAATTTAAGTGAGTCTAAAGATAAATATCTCAGAGTGTTTTTCCACCCAAAAGTGGGATTCCATTTGACAAACTATGTCTGCCCCACCAGACTTTTCAATGATTCACATATAACTCTTCTACAAAGCAGATTAGGTATCTGAAGACATCTGTGATTCAGCTGCACAGATTCCAGTGACGTGAGATGCTTCCCTCATTTACTGAGGGTAAAAGAAGAATCTTTCTGCAATCTTGTAACTCAAAGGATCAAAATCAAGTTCTGCATGTGGTAATGAAGACTAATAACCTACTGGACTATAGAGTCAGAACAGCAGTGTCAAATTTCAGATACTGTGAACAAGAGCTTCTAAAACTATTTCAGCAGATTAAGTAAATATTTGCTGTTACTACCTTAAGCATATGCTCACTGGATTTACTGCACTGGTTTTTGCAACGTTCACTTTCAATGAACATGTCAAACAATGGAAGGGAGAAATGTGTCAAGTTTTGGTCCTAACTGAAAATGGGATTTCTTTGACCATTGTGTTTGATTGACCAAGTGCTGAGCAAAGGGCACCATTTATAGTTTATGTCATCTGAAACCATCCAAGACACAAACTGAGACTGAGAGATAGAATCTTTTAAGGTATTTCAACAGTGGGAAACTGGCTTCTGTCTGAAGTGCTCCTAAGCTGATTGCAGACTTAAGGCATGGAAACTGAAATGAAAGCTGTGAATAGTAGGTATAGTTAGTACTTGCCTTCTCCATCTTTTGACAGTAGAAACACTGAGAGTTGATGTTTCAAGACTAGGCAAGAAATGCCTTATGTTAATATCCATTTAACTGTGTTTATACAATTTTTTGTTCTCCTAGGATTTTCCATGGTTTTCACATTTTACAATTACTATAACTAAAAGCTTGATTTAAAAAGAAAAAATAAAAAGTCTACTTAACTTTTTATACCAGATATCAAATTTTTTTTTTCTCCTAATAAATCCAGTAGTCATTAAATGAAGTTAAAACAATTGTAAATTTATATTGCAGATTAGGTTTAGGACATTTTCTACTTCAGATTATAATACCAAGTGGCAAAGTATTTGAGCACAACTTACTTTCTCAGGATGGAAATTCAGCAGTAAGTGTATTAAGGAACAGCAAGAGAAACATAAACCTACAAAAATTTGCCAGCAGTTAACTTCTGCTTTGGAAAGCAGTAACATCAAACATGGAGGATGCTTTCAGTTTACCCTTGGACAAGTCCTCTAATGACAATGTATCAGTTGACAAGCAAGATGTGTTTTATATTTTCTCTTGAGCAAGGAAATACATTCAGCATATGAAATTTATAAATCAGCAATTTTTGAAAAAAAAAATCTGTCTTTTTTCAAATTGAAATTTTAAAATTCAATGGCTGTACGGTTGTATTTGTGTTATTTTTTGTCAGCATCTCATAAACACAATCTCAAGATTATGTCTACTAAACAGTATTAAAACTGCTCAAGCTCCTAAGCATTATGCAAGAAATGAGGAAGAACTGGAAAATGAAGTTCATTTAAAGATGAAACCCCTATACATAAGGAAAAATATGCTACTTGTAGGTACTCAGATGTTGCTAAGTAAACCATACACAACATCACAAAAACAGACAAGTTCTAACCTGAAATACAAAAACAAAGTCTATGGTTATCATGATAGAAGAACAAAAAACTTTTCCATGAAAAAAAGTTTGTTCTGTAAAGCATTTTATTATCTCCGTCATATTTCTGTTGTGTACTAATTCTATTATTTAACTCAACTTTTAAAAATTGAAGTTCCTGATATATCTTTTAAAATAGCAGAGATACCATATACAAACTTCACACAAGTGTTTATAAAATACTATGAACCACTTTGACAACTTACACAATATTTTTATTGATATAGGAAGCAGGTGAAACCTTACAGGGTGTTGAAAAGCCAGAATTTGGTAAATAAGTCCTTATTCATTAATAAATTGATGGAAAAAATAGAAATAAAACATGACTAAATTTGAATTGGTTTTAAAAGTAATACAAAAACTGTTCAGAATTGTCTCTGTAAATTTACACAAATAACACATACGTAAATAATGTCAGGCAAAGGAGGTTCATTACAAGGAATACCTATCAGCAATTCAAAACAAAAGAAATAAGTAACCACTGAGTTAAACTTTCATAAAGTTTCTTTAAGTCTAAACTCAAATCTTCAATGGTAATGTTAACACAGTGAGCCATTTCTAAAAGCTTGCAATGTTGAAATTGGAATTATCACTTGGCCTGTACCTAGATGCACGTTTTTCATAGCTTTATTTTGATCACTAAGCATTGGTTTTTTAAACCAGAAAGATACAAAACAATTTCAAATCACAAGAAGTCTTTTCTGATTGCACTTTGGGAGTCTTTACAGTCCTGATTAGTTTGTATTTAAGGTTTAGGGAGTCCTAAAGAGGACTTTATAACTGGAAAATGTATTCTGAAAATTTGCAGTAACAACATATCAAATTTGCCAATAATGAAGGTTGCGTAATTATGAGTGGCATACATGACTGCTATTTCTAATTTTAGGTCTACAGTAACCCTATGTCTGTCTACCAGAAGAAAATGGTCTTCGAAATAACTACTCAGCTCCCACACAGACTTTTTAGCTTTTTAAAATTATAGGAGAAAAAAAAAAAAATAAGTCTAGTTTTGCAATGTAGTTGAAAGAGTAATAAAAACTAGCAGACTGAAAAAAGTCCAGAATTTATGACTTCTTCCAGAAAAGATGTCTTGTTCTTATTTATACTCACATATTGTACTTTCTAGCAGTGTTGCCAAGTTTAAATGATAGCCCATCAGATGGGGGAAAAGTGACTTAAAGCCATAGAAAGCCTGGAAACTAGTGTACTGCTTTTCAGCTTTATGCACACCTGAAACTGCTTAATAGCCTTGAGTCTTCTGCAGAAAGAGGTTATGCTGCTTGTGAGTATATCGGGTAGATTTTAGTGTATTTCTTCAGTAAGTCTTTGTCAAAAATAAGCATTTTCTTACCTGCTTCCAAAACAAGCTGACCTTCTGAGATTGTAATTTACTCCAAAGTATTTTTAAAGACGGCTTTGTTGACAAGAAATAGGGCAGCAGCAATCCTAGATACTCTAGACTAGGATGTCAGAGAACTTCCAGCTCCAAGGAAGAGACAGTAGTCTCAGTAGTCCTTGATTTGAGAGGAATCAGCATCCTACATTAGCAGGATGCTGGCATTTCCTACAAGATTATCAGGAGCTTCTAATATGGCAGGTCAGAATTCTAATCACATGTTTTTACATCCTAAGAACAACCTCAAAGTCTTTTGTTTACTATAATTAACTTAATGAAAAAAGTCAATCTTCTTACTTGTAACACATATAGAAAATGTGCCATCAAGAGCAGGAAAGTGTGCAGCATCCTCTTTTGTGCACAAATGCTTCATTTCTATCTTCCAACTATGACTGCCACAGTCTCACTTGGCAGTATTAAAACGAGGACATTCAGAAATCAAGAGAGATCAAATCTATGCAGATAATAGTTTTTGGTGGTATTGCATGCATTTTTCAAGGTATTGATCTTGACCCACAACTACAGAATCTGCTGTTTTCAGTATGACACAATATTCTGGGCTCTATTTTTCATAATATAATACTTTTGATCACTCCTTTTTTAAATTTTTCTTAATCCTCATTTGGAATATAGGAAGAGGTAGCATATTAAAATTTGTGTTATGGAATCAGTTATGCTAAAAGAATTCCTTCCAGTTTCTTTTAGGTTATAGGTAGGCATCAGCAAGAAATTATTTGTAACAGTTGCTTACTTATCAAGTTATTAGAATAGAAGAAATGATCCCACCATCTGCATATAAGCAGGTCTTCTGCAAAATATACCCTCTTGCTAGAACAAAATATCCTAGTACTCATCATTTTTAATTGTCAGCAGTTCTAAAGATACCATCAGGAGCCCTCACACAGCTCCAAATCTAAGCTACATGTATACATGTGCACTTGGGTCTCAATGCATTAAAGAAAAGGTAATTTAGAAAGACAGCCTGAACTATAGCATAAACTTTCTCTCTGCACTTATGAGTTTAAAGGGCTCCTTCCCTCCAGAGTTGCTGACCCTGGGTTAACCCATTGCCAGAAGACTCTAGTTAGTCCTCTAGCAAACAACTGCCTCCTGAGTAATACACATCCCATAAGTCAGCCATTGCTCATCAGCAGCTTTCAGCATTCACAGGTAAGACAAGCAGGAGAATTCTACACTCCCCTGCATACAGATAAAAGGAATTAAGAGAGCAGGCTCATGGCAGTCTAAAATAAACATCCAAACAAACAATAAGACATTTTCCCCATTTATCCTAGGGAATTTTATCTGGAAAATAAAACCATGCAGAGAATCTGAATTCTAATAGAGCTGAATACATAAGATGAATAACCCACTGAGGAAACCGACTCCTTCCCAAGGATTACATGTTGCAAAGACTGCAGCAGGATGACTCTTTCGAGAAATAAGCACAACCAACCACAATCTCCTAATGCATACTGTTGCTGGTATGGACAGATATCAGGGGGCTAGTCCAGGAGCTGCTGCAGTCAGGGAAGCCTTCCTCTGAGCCCATGAGGTTAACTATTGCCTTTTCAAATATTTTTCTCCAGAGTCATGGAAGACTGTTAAAGACAGGAAAGCCAAACTAAGAAAAAAATCAGACAAAAAAAACTGCTAACCAAGCTTTACATGCTCTTTATCATAGTCTTTAAAGAGGGACAGCAGCATTGCTTATTACAGTAACCAAAAAAGAAAGTTCTAAAGACACTGGGTCAACATAGTGCAAAAGAATTTTTTCCTTATCCAAGGCTTAAGTTGAATAGCCCAATAATCCTTGCAAGGAAAATAGAACAGCAGAAGCAGCTCTGTTTTCCTCTCCTCAGAAAAGAAAGGTATTTGAGAAGAAAGACAGCACATCAACAGAAACATCTAGGTAAGCAAAGCTGAATTGCACTTTCTGTTCTTTAGTCCTCTAATTTTTAGAAGAGTAAAAATGCTGCTCTGTAAAACTAGAGTAGAATGCACATGCACATTACACATAATTCTGTAAAAAGCTTATACTGAAAATATAGGAAGAGGCTGTCAAAAATTGTCACAATGCAAACATTCATTTTAATTTTCTACTACTCCATAACTGCTTCAAGTCAAGAGAACCAAGCCAGGCAGAAACTTTATCCAACTTTTACATGTAAAATATTACTCTAACAGAAAATTTTCACTTTCTTCCTACAGCATTATGATTCAAGTACATTTGCCCGCAGTAAGGGCAAAATATGCTCTTTCCATGGGCCTGTATATTTATGTGTTAACAGGCAGCCTTGGAAACTCAGAGCAAACCTGGAAGTATTTGTTTGATATAGACTGTGAGAGAGCAAAAAGCATTACATATGTCTGAGGATAACACTGGCAAGGTAAAAGTAAAGCAAAAAGTACTAGCATTACTCCCATTCTGTGATCATTCATACTATCCAGAATGATTTACTGGACTTCCTTTACAGTAAAAATATTGTAAACTTACAGTTTACACTAGGAAATGTATAGTCTTAATTAACCAAAGAAGTGAAGTATTTGACTACATAGAGTCTTTAAGCTATCTGTCTTACTTGTGCACCCACTTTCCAGAAATAAGTCTTTATCATTCTTGTTTCCCAATTCAGTCACTTTTGGATGGATGAAAATTGTAGGAAGAGATATCTGTTGCTGCTAAGTAAAGGCTCCCTGATTTACAACCCACATTCAGGAGCAAAAAAACGATAAAAGCAACTTACCCCTCAACAATCCAATGTGTGTTCACATAACAAAATACTGAATAGTGTCATAGTTGTCAAGAGTGTCTTTTGAGATATATTTCAAGTTAACAGTCACTACAAAATCAAAAAAGCATTAGTGATTAAGATAGTTTCAACATGCAGTATAACCTTTAGTTTACAGAAGGATGGTAGAAACCCATGCCTAACATTTCATCTACTATTTAATAATCTCTAATTTGTTTCACTGTAGCAAAAAATCCAGCTTATTTATCAAGAACTGTTTAACAAAAACATAAAGGTTATAGTGTGTGAATTATGTTTATTATTCTAATTTGCAGGTTTCCATTCCTTTAAAATAAGACCATCAGAATAGCCTCATAAAGAGTGTTTGTACCTGTAGTCAGTCCACGACAGATTCAACCTCAAGGGCCAAGACTGCCATCAATATAACTCAAGAGAAGACCACAGCACAAGGGTGTATCACCCATCATACAAATATCAAGAGAATTCTGTTGTTGTATCAGTCCTTCTAACCTTTATAAACTTCAGATGACAATACACTAAAGCCTCTTGCCTACAGCCTGCTGTTAATATGGAGCTGGTTTCCAATAATGCAAAGTAAGAATAAAAATAAATTCCTTAATTTATTTACTCTACTGAAGTCTTTAAGTTTTAGGAAAATTTTAACAATTCCATGTTTCTACTCACGTGATTGTGTTTGAAAAAAGCAAATACAACAATAATTCTTAGAAAATGCATTCTGAATTCCCTAGAAATTAGGAAAAGGTCCAAAAGTATTAAAATAGGTTAACCTTTGCATGCACATACATGTTCTGCCTCATTCAACAAAAGACAGCTAAGCAGTTTATCACAAAGATCATGCTGGGTCACAATAAAGGTCCATTAAACTCCACATTCCACTTTTTAGAATTACAAAACAGTACACTTTAGGAAAAAGTGCAGAAGATAAAGCAAGAATACATCAACAATGTTTAATAACTTTCATTATAAAATATTACTTGTCTTCTCCGAAATAAATGTTTCTACATTTCTTCAAAATTTAGTTGTTGAAGTTCTGTATGGTATTATCAAAGCTGAGATACATGGAATCCTGAAAATGTATGATTCCCCTTCCAAAATCAGTACTATGTAAACGCAAGTGGAAAATTAGCAGTGTATGTTAAATTCATCTTGCCAGCACTGCTACCTTTACCAGAAATCCTAGAACTCCACAGAAGGTACTGTAGAGAAACTTATTTTCATTACTCGCTCCTTATTCTCTTAAAATAGCAGTCTGGCATGTTAGCAGTCATCACTGTGCCTTGGTGTTACAGTTTGTAGGTTCATAGGCTTCTATGAACATTCGGTACAGTTTAATATGACACACTTAGAACTTCTTTATTTTTAAATGTGCATACCTATCTGTAGACTAATAGTTCAGATATTTCCATCTAAATGCTGAAGACCTTTTGTCTAGGCCTGACAGAGGGATAAGAAAAAACCAAATAACCTACAGAAATCACTCTGATCCAACAGTGAGACAAGCAACAGCTCTGTGCAAGCAGTACAAAGGAAAGCTAACACAGAGTCCTTAACTCTCTTCACCATTTCTCTGCTATTTTGTCCTTGACAATGTCCAAATTTTATCATTAATGCAACTTTAATTAGGGAAAAAAAGTTTAGCAGCACGACTTATGTTTTCAATATGACAGTTCCATCATACATCAGAAGGCACTGAAGTAAAAGACATTAAATATGATTAAATATGAAAGAACAAAGTAAAACCAGAGACACATCTGATATAAAGAACACACTAAGTCCTCAGATTTGTCTGTTAGCTAGGATGCAGGAAATTACAAGATCTGGTGGACACAGGTCAGACAAGTTCTAGAGGCAAGCTTTACAATTAAAAAGCGTTAATCTTATCATCCTTGACAGAACCCTCTCAGTGGAAAACAATTAGTTGATATGTGCTTGGTGAAAATGTAACCCAAAGCTTGCCAGAAAAAAAAAAAAAACAAACTAATTCTCTTCCCAAAAAGGGCCATTTTGTTTATTATGTAAAAGCACTTACATGAGTTCAGGTGGCATTTACAGTTCTGACTTTGGTCCTTTAAAAACATATTTTAGAAACTCTACGCTGCATTACACCAAATGCTGCTGATTTCTTACATTTTATTTGTAGTGTAGTATTTCCCATTCTCACACTTGAGCCTGACTGTCATTTTCACTGAGCAAGATTCAGTTCAGTCAGTAAGCATTTACTTTGTCAAATTCTCAGAAGAGTCACAAGGCTAGGTGCAGAACTTAGGCTGGAATTGCTTTCAGTAGAACGAAAGGGGGTATTTCAGATTTTTATCTATCCTAACCTAAACAAACACACACACCCCATCATTTTAACTATATATGCCTTTGAACTACATAATTACTTACTGCAGAAAAAAGTAAACAGGAGCCCTGACCTATTAGATTTGAGTAATTATTAGTAAGATGTTTGCTATGTCCCAGCATTCCTAAAACTGGGAACCAGAAAGATTACAGAGAAAACATGCAAGTCAGAATGGCTGTATGCTGTACGTAACACTTTTTAAAAATCATGTAGCCTGAACGCACTTCATTACAAATTAATCTGGTACATGCTGTACCTATTGAGTGAAACAAAGAAAAAATTACTGGGATATTTGGATGTAGCACAGAACAATGGAGGCTTAAAAATAAGTCTGTGATGACCAGGCATCTCCTATTGCCTGAGACTGCCAAGATTATTAAAACTGCATTTTCCAGCAGGTTCTCTACTTAAAGAAGGGGGGAGGGAACACACATTCAAGAAGCAAAGGAACTAATAAAGCCTATATTTGTATAGATAGGGTCCTGTCAACTAGCTGGTCACATACAGCTACACAACAACTGCTTTCACTCCACAGGAATAAGGAAAGCAGAAACCATAAGTTCTTGTTTTCCTAAAAATGGAAAGCTTATCAGAAACATTTATGAAATAGCTGCTATAGCAGAGGAGGGGTACAACTAAGCTTGTAGTCATTCCATATGCTTTAACCCAGACCCAGAGCACACTTCCTATAATAGATGACATGCACAATGACACAGCACTCATACAGACAACAAATTTCCAGCTAGCTGTGAAAATGATGACTTACGTCATCATGTCTAATGTTGAAGAGTGTTCTTTGTCAAATAATTGAGTGTTGCTGGTATCTATTACAAGGTTGTCTACAAATAACACAGAATGAAAGATATACAATTGTAAAGACTCCTCAGTAGTTTATATCCAGTCATCTATAAGTTTCTGAAGTCTGTACATAAAGGCTAAAGGTACAGGGTATCCCTATGTTCCAACCAACTAGCTTTTGATATGGAAATGCTGAAATAGTTCAAATTAGCCAGCTTGCAATCAGGTAGTAGAACAATCGGATGTGCAGTGAAGTTCTATGGAGTGGGACCTGTGAGTCCTTCAGGTCAACAAGCTGTCCACGAGGCAGCAGTGCATCCTGGTGGCACATTAGGAAAAGCATTGCCAGCAGGTTAAGGGAAGATGATCCTGCCCCTCTGCTCAGCCTTGGCGAGGCCACATCTGGACTGCTGTGTCCATCTCTGGGCTCCTTACTAGAAGAGAGTTAGGGAGCCCCTGCAGCAGGTCCAGTGGAGGGCTAAAAACATAATTAATGTATGAGCATATTAAAGACATTTTATATCATTGCTTTATTCCCTCAGAAGATGGGAGAGAAAATCTTTCTTATAGATTAAATACATAAACAAGCAACAACAAAGAATCCTATTTTCAAAACACTCACCCTTTGGTTTAGTCAGAAATTACACATATTGAAAGTCAAAAGTACTTAAACCAAAATAAAATCCCTACACATTCTTCTTTAAGCAATGGTGCATCGGTTTTGGATTATTGATGTTCTACATCAACTTAAGATAACAATCAGTAGGCTCTATCAAATTAAGTGCATTCACAAAAGCTGTGGGCTACCCTGATTTACTTACCCTGCTTGTAACATTACACATATAAGTAACTGGTCTAATTCTACAGATCATGTCCTTTGCCCACAGAATTTAA
>VWYP01000132.1:0-12524 GCA_013400435.1 Pycnonotus jocosus
TATATATATATATATATTTAGAGGGGATGCCTTGTCAAGTGAATATATCATACCATACATCTTACTGGGGTTTTTAATAGGGTGTCACTTCCCTTAGGGTTTTAATTGCCAAGAGGAAGGAGAGAGAGCTGGATTATATATTACTTGTAATAATATTGACAAAGACAATAAGTTGTAATAAGAATGAGAGCAAGCTAGGCATAAAAGAAAATATTTAAGAATATGGAGAAGTATGAAAAAGCACAGGGAAATGTATGCAACAGCCAAATACACATATGCATTAGAAACACACAGCTAAAATGATTATTTAATCTTGAATAAGTTTAAAAAACACAACACTGGATGCTGTTGAGAACAGGATACATCCTTCAGCAAGCAATTCCCACCTTCAATAGTAAAAAGGAAAAAGCAGTGATGCATGTTCCTCATCATAAACACCATAGATTTTCTGCATCTAGTGCAATTTAAAGGCTTAAATACTGTTCCCACTGAAGTTAACAGGAATCTGTAACATTTAACACCTTGTTAATGGTTAGCACTGCCAATCGCGATTAGCCCTTGAAGAAAAGAATTTCTCTAATATAACATGTTTAGCCACTGTAAGTACTCCAGTTATGCTCACAAGAGGAAAAGTGGCTGCTATTCCCCCATTAGCTTTTCTCACATAATCCTAATCATAAAGTTACGCAGAACAGCCAATGCTTAAAAAAAAAAAAAAAAAAAGTTTAAGAGGTTCTGAANAAAAAAAGAAAAAAGGGTAAAACCTGAAGTTCGGCTAAAAAAACCTCAAACCTATAAAATATTCAGCAGAATTTCTGAGGCAGGAAATACAGCACATCACAGTTAAGATAGTGTGGTGCAGATGAAAGATATTCAGGGCTTAGACGCACACAGTAACTCATCTGATAGAAGAGCAGTATTTCCAAGGCTCTGATACGTCACATACATCATCTAACAATATTCCCACTTCACACTTGTTCAAACATTATTCAGAGTCTGACAGCCTTTCAGGCCACTCTCTGCTGATTTCACTCATTTCTCACATTGTCATGTTGCTGCTGCTTTTCACACAGCAAGCCGACAATCCCACAGCAAGCCAATGATCCAGTGTTTCCTCTCATGTTAAGGTTAATACACAAGCAATATAGTTTAAAACATTCATGTAAGCCCATGGCACTTTCATAACAACTCATTTGGATCCTTTGCTATTAAACACTGTGACTTGAATAATGATGAAACCAAACATGTCTGTAAAGTACTTTGTAAGTACTTCTGTTAAGTTAAATGCTGTAAACATTGTACAAGATACAGCAGCATGAATGTCTCTTTGCTGATAGTCGAAAAAAAAATTTGCCTATTAATATAGAAATGTAAATATGCAAATACAAGAGCCATATAAATACATATAAAATAGTATAAGAATGAAAATGAAATATACATATTTCAGTCCACAGTTACATACATACCAGTTATATTCACATCCTGTCTGTAAAATGATGAACGATAAATAACCTAACAACAAATACACCATAAACACAATTGTCTAAAAAATATCACTGTCCATGAAATATGTAACATAGCAATTAGTAAAATGGATACAGAGTCAGGACTAGTTGGCTCACCTGAACATCATTTTTCCCCAGAGCTTATTAAATCATGTAAAGTTTTATTTTTTATACCAATATCCTAGGTGGTGAGATATAGGTGAGGTTTTAAATTAAAAACTTAACTTGGAGGTGCCTCAGCAAAAGTGTCTATGAAATAAATAGGTACCTTCAGAAAGACAAACAAGAAACCTACTATACTATGCCTCCATCTGCTTCCTATCTAGAAAATGGTCTAGGTCCCTATCGTTTAACCCACATAATACATGTCTAGTTAGAAGAGTAGGAGATGCAGTATTGGAGATTCATGACCTTCAAAGACCCTGCCCAATTTCATTTATTTTACAACCTGGAATAGGAAAACAATATGCCACAAGTTAGAGAGGATGCTAACAATTTAGCACAGTGCTAATCTGTATCGTTTTATCCTCAGCATAAAGTAGCTGAAAAATCCATCCCTAGAAGCTCAGTTGTCATAAAGGGACAATTCCTTTAAGTGCTGTGGCAGAGATGATTTCTTCTTGTAGGGTTGTGTATCCATTGTACCTTGAACTCTTCCCTTACCTACAAGTTCTGCTCATAAATGCTGTCTGAAGAGACAACATAGTACTTTAGAAGAGGCCAGCCCTGTTCTCTATCTGCCTAAGAATCCATCCGTTTTGGAGAGGTTGGTTGCATATTTAATGTAAAGTGGCTAATTAATCACTGGCATGGCTGCATCAGTGAAACATTTTCAGCTTATTTTTTGTTTATAGAGTTTGCCATTTCTTTCATCCCCAACAACAAGAAATTTATATCATTCACTCTTCAAAAAATGAGAGGAAATAGAAAACTTCACTTGGAGAAAAGCATTGAGGACAAAACAAACAATGAACAGATAACAGGAAAAAAAAGAATGAGAGTGCCAAAATCCTATCAGGATGTTAACATCCCAAACAACTGAGCCTAATACTCTACTCACAACTTTAACAACTCTCTGATACAAAACAAAAAATATTTTTCATGGATATGATATGTAAAAGAGGAGATGTATAATGTATGAGACAAAAGCAAATTATCTCCATTCCCTAAGGGAATAGCTTTTGTCTTAGATGTAGGTCATGCTGGCATTCATATTTTCAGTATTCTTTATATTCCCATTCAAGCATTATAGATTATTTTGTCAAAATGGTAAACTGGGATTTTTTTTCTTAATTGCAATTAATATCTCTTTTAAGGACCTTTGCAGCATGAACTCAAATATCACCAAAAGCAATTAAAATCTATTGGAGATGCAAAACTAAATGTTAGGCTAGCTAAAGGGAAAAGTGGTGCAACATACTTTTCTAGGTTATGAGAAACAAGACAGAAAAATTAACAGAAAATATACCAGCAAGGCATGAATTTCAGAGACCATGAAAACAACAGATAGGATAATAAAAATTGTTCACTGGTGAGAACGAATACATATGAGGCAACCAGAGGCAAATCCCAAGCTTCTATTTTAGCTTATTTTAGGATTTTTTTAAAAAATTTAATACGAATAAGGTGAAATCAAAGGGAAGAAAAAGAAAATCAGGATTTCAATTAAGTAGAAATGAATCTTTACTCCAGTTTGAGACATCTTGGGGAAGTATACTTTGATACCTATGATGCACAAGTCTACAATATTTTTTTTAATGCTTGAAATGGTTTTAGTGCTCTGCTGGTTATTATTTTGCATTCTGTTTTAGTCTAAATAACATGAACTGTTACAGAAAACACATAATAAGTAGATGTGATTAGTTTAGTCACACAGGTTCATGCTGCTTAACTTACATTTCAAACTCAGAAAAAAAGACTTTACCTGAAACTCACACAACTACGTAATCAGCAAAGATTTTAAAACTTCAAAATAGCTATGAATGACAGACAATGTTCTAGGGACTGTTTAAATTGTAGTACCAGTCAGAAATCATCCAGCTGGTAATTTCTCAAAAAAATGATGATTTCCCAGCCTTTTCATATTATATTGTCCAGCAATATTTCTTCTGCATTTTTCATTACAGTTACTTTCTAGAATTACTACATTTAGTGTGACAAGTGTAGGTCCCAACTTTCTAAAGCATCAAATACCAGAACCCTTTTTCCGTAGGCTTTAGCAGGTTTCAAGTCCCTAAACCTCATTGTAGGTTAAGAATTTCAGAGAGCTGTATCTAACACTGTATGTTTATACACAATGTACATTCTAGCTAATAAATAAGCAGCAAGATCTGATGAAAAGATTATGCACATAAGTGCACCTGCAGCCTTCACTTTGACATTTTGTAACTTTGCAGATAGACCTCATCATACTAATGCAATTCCTTTAATGTAGTTGTTCTGTAACGCAAACCTTGATATTTTTAACAATATTAATTTCTGCTCTATAGTAGGCACAAGATTGAATCTCTGATTAAAAATGCAAGATTTATCTAACCCTAGATTACCAAGTGCCATAGAAAGACCCACAAAGATAATAAACAGCAATTCTTTATTTTCTCAGTTCATTAGGATACTCTTGAACAGTAACATTTGCTAATGCCACTCTTGGGCTACTATCTCATGAAGACAGATTTCATAACACCACTCAGTTATCACCAACGCCCTTTCACCCTAAGTCTCATTTTTAAAAGTACTTTGATGCCTCTTGCTTATTTTCTTATTTCAGCAGACTACAATCTATTTCTACCTATGAGATTACCAGTAAGTGAGATATTTTCCACAGAAAATTATATTTTTTCCATGAAGAAATTCCACGTACACCTACTCTTGATGAAGAACTGAAAGTATTTTGTACCACATTTGAGGAATTAGCTGTAAATCTCTCACCTCTCTCTCCTTTAACTTCAGCATTCTATGACACTGTTTATTTCAAACTGGTAAAACCCACACTGTCCATCCTTACTCTACAAATGCATGGGACTTCTTGCAGAGAAAAAGTGATATTCACATGAGGAAGGCTGTCACAGACAGCATTATAAACAAGAAAATTACAGCAAATTATGAAAACACACAGCAGGGAACATCACAAATAATAGAGCTGCTAAACACCTTTCATATTTAATTTATGTACATCAGTTCCACCTAATACATTTCATTCTATGTGATAGTACAAACAAAAGGGTAGTTCTGCGGCTGAAGAATTTAATTAAAATAGGAAACAAAGTTATTTTTGTGCTCAGCTTTATAATTTTCTGTGTGCTAAGACCATTCTGCAGTTTCATATGACTTCAAAGAAAATTAGGTCTGCTCAGAAGCTCTGAAAATTGAAGCATTAATTGAGGCACTTAGGCAGGGGTCTAGAACAAACGCTGTACCCCAAAACCTGCTTTGAGAGTTCCATTCTCATAAGTACTTTGCACTGAAATTTATTACATATGTTATATAATCTGGGGTTTGAGATCATATGCAAATTCTGTAGGCAGAACGTTTAAAGAATATCCACATACATCCTTGTTGCAGTGTTCTGGAATGCAAGTATAAAAATAAATCTATAAAAAGCATAGAGCATTCATCTATCTCACTGCCAATGGGGTTTTTTTATTCTGAGTTTTCCTTAAAGGATGCATTTCTGCCATTCACTGAAAATTAAATAAACACTAACATACTTAAGAATAATAAAGCAAGTTTTTTAAATTATTGGCATCATTATCATATGTCGGCCAGCTGGATATCATATGTCAATCCAAAGATGCAAGCGTGAATGAATGTAAAAATTGGTACATACTTCTCTGATTAACCTTTTTTTCCTTTAACCAATATTGTCACTAAATTTTAAAATCTCCTTCAGATATTCAATACCAGTTCCAACAATGGCATAAAAAGACCCCATTTTAATCTGAAATAATATAATCCATTGCAGGATTATTTTTTTAAAGGCAATTTTTCTGACTGTTCCACTCATGTTAAAAACTAACTGTATGACCAGAATGAGCTTTGATTTTTCACTTCTGACTTAAAAAGAATTCTTTTGATAGTCTCATATTCATAGTGGTGTAGCTGAGACTTGAACTTGTCCCTCTGTTTACATGTTGAAAGACAGTCATAGGAGCAAGTGATCAGAAAACATAATTATATATTCCTAAATAACAACCAGCTGTCACTTTTCTTGTTGCCAGTGTATCAATGGAAGAATCTGCAGCCAGGGTTTCACAAGACACCATGCCAGTACTATATAAAAACTGATTAACAAACAACACTATAGTCAATGTAATGTATTTGGAGAGAGCAGAAAATAGAGGAGTATGTATTTCAGTAAGGATTCAGTCATAAAAAGCTGGCATACCTCCAGTCTGAGTATCACAATGAAACTTTCATTTCCATGAAAGCAACAGATTTTTATTTTTAACTGTAACAAAGAACAATAAAAGATTTGTCCAAAATATTTAAATAGGAGCGTGTATAAGACAAAGCACACAAATCCCTTAGGCCTCCACCCTTTAAAATGGTGGCTTCTTCTTGACATTTCAGGAAATCTAACAAATACAGGCCACAAACACAAGAGGTCTATGCCTTCAGACCACAGCAGCAAGCACAGTAGTACAAGGAGGCTTTTATGCCATACTAGAAGGCAATCTAGTCTAATATGCAATTTTTAGGCTCATACATGCTTTTCAAAACCTGTATCAGGACATCAAGAGACATTGAATTTATAGGGCTTCATGAAGAGTGGTACAGCTTCTCTGGCAAGCGAGCCATCTGCATTAGCTATTCTTCCCTCGTGAGTGCAAGTTAACATATCAACATCAGCTAGAGTATAAAGATGCAGTTGAGACAGAGGAAATACGAGGTGTGGTAGAAAAAACCTGTCAGTTTGCCTCATTTAAGACTTGTCCCATGGCACAAATGAATGCCCAATCTCTTGACTCTATAAAAATTATATTCTAAATAGGAATCAAAACAAAGTTGATTCTCCTTATCCTAAATACTCATTCTTTCCTTGCTATCCTTTTCTCCAGTAAGTGAGAAAAACATTCATGAAAACCAAATCTGCATCAGAATTAACATAAAAACCTACAAATTTAATTTTGGTCTTACTGGCAACATAAGTAAGACTTGTGTGTGAGAAAATCATATTCATTTACTATTAAATAGTACCTAGAACATCCCCAAATATTTCAGTGAACATGGCACCATACCCATTAGAAAACAGGACTCTTTAAAACACAAAAGAACATACAAATAGTAGCAAATAATTTCAGGTAATTACCTAGGCTTCACTGCACTCAACACTCGAAAATCTATTGGGTGGAACAGATGGGAGAAAAGCAGAGATATCATTTTCATTGCTTTTGAAATTAATAGGTCAGAAGTTTTAGGATGGCAGAACATTCTAAATAGCACAATAAATTCTGTCCTTCAGAATTTCACAACCTCATGAGAAGTAAGTTTGGGTTATATTGCTTGATGGCTGGCTGCATTATGGCTAATGAATCATGATGATACTTGCTGAAGACCAAGTGTACCTACTACTCTATTTGTGTGAGAGGCAAACAGTTGAGCATTCAAAAGCACTTCATCTTGCTCTGCTGAAGCACATTAACTTCAGTATTTCAATCTTGGCAACCATTTCCTACCAAAAAGTGGATCTGTCCAACACTTAACTGCCTGTTTAATAATAAACACCTGTTAGTGTTTACCATTAAAACTTCTTTGAATTGCAGGAGATGAATGGCAAAGTTCAGACTTCTGAGATTTCTTTTTTCCCCTCTCCCAGTAGAGGATATTCTAATTTCAGTTTTTCAGGTCACATATATGACTGTACACATGGGAAGCTCAAACCTGGAGGATGACTAAATTGCATTAGGTTGAAAATTCAATAAATTCATGTCACATGATTTTTCAGAAGTCAACATTAGTGCACTAAGTTTCTGACTCTGCTTTATCTGTTTTATCATAGTTTTTATTAACAAGGCCTATTGTTAAATTTTAAATGTAGGAGATTGTGGAGGAAAAGGTACACAAAAATGTAAATAATCTGACATATTTTTTTTTCTTAGCAATGAACCACTGTTCTCTTTCTTCTGTGGCCTGTAAATCCAATACTAATACTAAACACTGCATGTCTCATAAAGTCTATTATATATCCCTAAGGCATACAAATAGTCAAAATTTTGTTTAAATAGCCATTCAAATAAAATTTAATTTTAAAATATTTCTTCCATTTTTCTCCTTCCTGATGGGTACAAGGAGTTAAAAATTAACTAGTTGGCAAAACTGGATTTTAGTTATTACAGGCAGCAATTTTACGCTACTCCTTTTCTTCAAAGGTGAAACAAATTAAATTAAACAGTTCTTGTTATAACTAACTTTTATGTCTTCTGTATTGTTCTAACCAATGCTTCCACATTCTGTCACACTATAAAACAGAGACAACTGTAACACATTGAAAGAGATTAAGTTTCAGTTTAGGGGTTGGTATGCTAATTAATTAATGCTATTTTCATTACTCTTAGACCTGCAATGAAGTACATATTAAAGAAAGCAGAGAAAAGGTACACTGCCAAAAGCCTTTGCTATATTGGGACTGTATTTTAGAAATGAAGGGAAACAGTTTATTGGTAATGGATACCCCTCAAATTATTATATCAACAAATCTACATTCTCTGTTTCTGTGAGACTGGGAGCTTAGCCTGGAACTTGCCAGACTGAATGAGACCTTGTGCTTAATATGCCCGAATAGCACAGGTTCACTGTTCACAGCACTGATTTGCAAGGCCTGCTCTCACTGCAGGACCTGGAGAGAGAGAGTAGAAGGCAGAGAAATGCAAACAGAAGCAAGAAGGAGAGAAGCAGAAGAGGAATCCCCATAAAGGAGAGAAGCAGAAGAGGAATCCCCATAGAGGCACAAAGGATCAGTTTGAAAGATATGGGCAAAGGTTAAATAATCAACACACTACAGTTTTCCTGGTACCCTGAACATAATGCCAGTTTCATCACAAGTCTTCCTCACTCAGAGCAAATACTTCTGAAATCCCAAGGAAAGAATCTATTACTCTTACTTTAAAGAGCCTGACCCAATAAGAGTAATTATATTGCTACTCCATGAAGGTGCTGAATCTAGCTCTCTCATGCTGATGCTTGGTTCCACACACCAGTGTCAGGGTTCTCATAGGCTGTTTTTCAGTCACAGAGACAAGGACAAAACACAGCTCTCAGAAGCTGACATTCAACAATAAAGATTCCCAAGGCAATCTAAATTCAGTCTCAAGTCAATACTTCTTATAAGTGGTCTGTAATTACAACAATACAAACTATTTTCATTGCACCTTTATCTCAGAGATTTCTTCAATACATATACAATGGCATATCCTACTATTTCTAAAAATACAATCTCACATGTTTACATTTCTTTTTAATAAACAGAACAGCATTCTCTACATATTGTCTTTCACACACTCTTGTCTCTAATAAAGAAAAAAGTGGGAAAAAAGCATGAGTGATAGTCATACCACAGTAAAACAATGTCCTAATGCCCAATTCTTGTTCAAGAGGCTTTAAAAGAAACATACACTTGCTATTATTTCCAGGCCTCACAGTGGCAGAGGGGGTTTGCTTTATTCCCCCCTCCCAGCACCAATAATGTAGATATTTTAAGAGATTTTTTGTATAATTACTGTGCTTTTAGCATATTTCCTCCTATGTGCTTCAAATTCCACCGAGCATTTGCAGTATAATACCACAGAACTCAATTTAATTATGCTGGAAACTATTTTTGTCTTTTTATTTAAATCCATTAGGGTGCTTATAATAGGGTATTCTATTGGATTCTTTTTATTTTTAAATTGCAAACACGAAATAGGTATGAATGTCACAGAATAAACGTATCCTTATAAACCTCTACAAATTGGACCAATTACTGAAATAGCATATATCTGTTTAACTAGAGTCTGTGGCAACTGATGTTTCTCTTGTTTCACACTGGAAATTACTTAATGCAGACAATTAAGACCAACCATAGTACCACCATATTTCTTCTGCTAAAATATTATCTCAGCAACTCATTCTAACTAACATTCTATATTAATAGAAACATTTTGACAATAAGAACAGCCTTGAAAGTGCTGTTATATAATTTGAATAGCACAGAAAACACGTAAAAATGCTACCTGACTAAATCTAGTCTGTTAATAATAGTGAGGTCTGTAACAGCAGCCCTTAAATTTCTCTATTGCATGTGTTGTATAAATAATTGCTTTCAAAGCAGTGTACATCTACAGACTGCTTAATCTGGCAATAACTATTACAGATTTACCTACATTTCAGGGCACAAAGGTACCATCCCCTGAGCATTCGAGATAGCTAGTCACAAATGTACTTTTCACCCGTGTTCTAAGATAACAAAACTCAGACTTGACTTTAGATTATTAATTGTGCAAAAGATGTTGTGTTGGGACATAACAAAGATAATACTTTGGAGAATTACTGTTATTCAGTTTTTTAAGAGCTGGACTTTAGGCAACTAAAGCTAAAACTGTAAATATGACAAGGTACATTGTACACTTACAGAGCCTGTTTATTCTGTTTAAAGAAAACATGGCTCAGCTATCAGTTGAATATGTAAGCAGTGATAAAAGTAAAACCATGCTTTTCTTTACCCCCCGAAAGGCCTCAGGGAGATCATTATTGTATCTACAACCCTTCTTCATTCCACTCTTTATTAGCATTGCTCCAACTCTACAACTAGAGCAGCAAACTGAACTGCCACTCAAATCACACAGGTTATAATCAGGTCACCTTGTCTACACTGGGAAGGTAGCATGCTCATCCTCTAGAGAGACCACTCATACATCAGCTTTGCCAGTCAATTAATGGATTAACACCAGCAGCAAAAATGAAGGCCTTTTTTTTTCCTAATTAGTTATTGTTCAGATGAAAAATGCAATCCTAAATACATAGTGACGGTTCAAAACTATTCACTCTCCCTGACCATACAAGGAAGAGTAGTACTAATATGAATTGCTTCTCAGTATCAGCATCAAGAGGCAACAGAATAATTATATGGAGTAAAAAAGAAGGCTGATCTACCATAATAAAAGATTTAAACAAAAATGGTAAGAAGAATGAAGCGCTGAAGAAAGTCTTTTTTCACAAACTCCACAATGAAACAATTGTCAGCTATGTAAAATTATACCCAACTACTAGTACTGCCTAAAGGCATCAAAGACAACTATTATGTTGATTTTGTATGTGTCAGAACTTCTTCATATGTTGGTTAGGAAGGCTGCATGACCTTTACACTAGAACAACAAAAGACTTTGTGAAATCTGCAGACTCTGACTGAAAAGCCCTCTTTAGAGAAATGTCACTCACAGAACCTGCACTGCTCTTGTAAAGAGCAGATTAATTTCAGCTGTTAAGCTCCTTTTTGAAACATAGCAATCCTGAAACAGTGATTAAATATGGAGGTCTTTCTCCTTAAGGTACTCTTGTTAGCACTATGTTAAGCTACATTGTTAGCACAATTTTGTAAAAGCAATGTTTTAGCTTGCTTCTGAAAATTAACATTAAAATTAAATTCTCAAGAAAAAGGACATTGGAGCTCTATGAGGCTTACTCTGAAAAGATCTCAAAGCAAGTTATAGACATGGATTAAGTTAGCCTGGAATAAACTGCAAATATATTTCTGATTTATATGAGGAAAACTGGACAATCAGAAAAATTGGCTGGAAGGAATTATGAAAGTATTATGAAAGATCACAGCATTACCACTCAAATTTTCCAACCTCCTATCCCTAACACAGCTAAAAAGACATCTTTTATTCTATTAGGTAGCTAAATCACGCCCATTCAGCAGTATGCAAGAAAATAAAAATATATGCACCATAGGTGTGGAGTCAGCACACAAAACTTACAAGATTTCTAGTACCTGTAGGAATGCTCTCCTTCACTGCAAAGATCCTTCATCCTCCTTCAAGAAGCCCAGTGAGTGCTGAGCAAACCACAGAATAAACTGCTGCAAGTTCTGCATAGAGAGGCGGCTTCTTTCAGAGCTTAGAATGGTACAAAAACATTGATATCTCAATATTGAAATTCAAAATATGGTTTTAAAATGGAAATCATAATTTATGTATATAGCACAGGTTTGCTATAATTGTATCCTGTGTTTATTGATGATTGTAACCACCATAACCAGGGTACAGAACTGTCAGGAGATATTTGTATCAGGTAAACATCACTAGATAATTTATTCCAGCCTAGTACCACGAACCTGCAGTCATGCTTATTGCACAGGGCTGACAGAAACTTGAGCTGAGCTACTGTTATATCACAGTTAAAAATTTTATTGTCTCTCCTTCCAGGTGTTACAGATAACAGATTGGAGGAATGCTTTGGCAGCAGATTTGACATTTGCCCTTAAAAACAAACGTTTCTTTTTAAGAAATAGCAAATCGTAAGACTGATTCCAATGGCACTCTCACATCTCACCTATGATATTCAGATATATTCATGTCTCTCAAACTGAGTAACTCTATTACTACTGACTGAAAACTTCATATTTACTTTAGCAAGTGCTAGGTTTTGGCCTATTCTCACAATTTGTTACTTGTTGATTAATTAATCTAGTGGGACTAATTCTAATTAAAATTAAAAGTAATATTTCTACTGAGTTCGGAGTCTGGCTAAAGCCAGTAAAGTCTGGCTAAATCCAGTATAGGCCAGATTTCCAAGTTCTGGGAAAAAATCACTGAATTCCTTGTAAAATGGTAGCTGTGCTGCTAAAATGCAAAGTATATATTTTGATTTTTCAGGAAAAGGGACCACAAACTACAGCTTTTAGTTCAAAGCTAGCAATATCCTCAGCATTCTTATGAAGTGTACGAGACTTTTATGGGCTGGCTAAATATACTTCCACAGTTTAAGACCCAGAACATGCAATCTCATATTCAGCTAGGTCTTTCTTCTGTAAAGAAGCCTAAA
>VWYP01000135.1:0-21689 GCA_013400435.1 Pycnonotus jocosus
ATCAAGAAAAGTCCTCTGCATCCCTCTTCTGGATGCTTCCACCTCCAGACACCCCTTGCTGCCCCGCTTCAATACAAAAAGAGAAGAATTAAATAAACAACAGAAATTATGTTGCAGTTTTGCCTCCTACTGATAACGGACTTTTCAACTTTCATCTTCTAATCCATCACACAGGAGTCTTCAATAAAAGTATTTAAAGAAATATGGGTACATCAGGCTGTTGCTACTGTTGGTAAAAGTTTTAAATCTATTTGTGGCAGAGATTGTGTTCCTAAGTAAGCTAACAAGATGATGCTATCACATCATCTTGCTGTTGATAAGTCTTGACAGATTTCTTTTAAGTTGTTTCTAGCAGAAAGTGTTTCTGTTGATGGTACCTATGTTGAGCTGAATCATTATAGGATGCCACAATTCTATCTGAATCATCAGTTCCCTCATCTCTTTTAATGGTCAGATGGATTGTAAAACTCTCTAAATAGGCATCTTCTACCTATGAGATTCAAATCTTGCACTTCTTTCAATATATGAGCTCTTTCTCACATTTTGTTTCTATCTGTGTCTCAATGCAAGAGATTCCTTTCTGTTCTTTGCATGATAGAATAGCAAAAATGATCAAAATAACTTTGGTTTTCCTTTGACTTTAGGTTCCTCTCATTGAGTTTTGTGACTATATTAGAATAAAAGTTTCAGCACAAGCATTTTGCAATGGTTTGCTCTGCCAATCACTGTATAGACACACACCTCTATTTCTTCTTCATCAGTAGCTCTTGGTAATTTGAACATACATTTCTGAGGTGTGTGAAAATTGTGAAAGCGGGTCCTAGTAAAGATGCTGAAAACTAACATCTAACAATGAGGGCTAATATGATCACAAATCCCTTCAAAGAACAAATAGAGTATATTCTTATGGACCTTCAGATATCCCAGTTATAGTTCATTATTTGTATTTGGAAGGACCGAGACATCAGAAGTAAGAATTGGAGAATATTACTAACTGTCTTATTAAGACAAAGTGCAAAATCACAGCTTTTATGAACAATTTAGAAGAAATTGCTACAGATTGGGGGTCTCACTAACAAAAGGAAAAGGGGACAGTATATAAATGTTGATGATAAAACAATCTAAATGCTATTTATCCCCAAGCAATTTAATTTGAGGAAGCAGCAGGTGGGGTGTTTTAAGTAAAGAGAAGAAAAAATTAATTCTATTGAATAATTCTTTACTAAGACTTCATTAGAATATCAGGCTTATTTCTGATTAGCTATGTTTAGAATAGTAATTTCAGTGGAAAACCAGCCTACTCAGATGATAAGGGGTTTTAGAGAACACATCTTAAAATAAGAGACTAGTGAAACAAAAGTTGGGGCAGGATATAATTATTTTCTATAAATGTACTTATTTGATAAACACAATGAAAAGAAAGGACTGTCAAAACTAAACATGCTTGTACAAGATCAAAAGAATCCAAAAATTAGTTACGGACATATCTTCTCAGCTAATGAAAAGAACATTTCTAACCATTAGAAATTAAGTTCTTGTGTGGTTTTTTGAATGGTGAAATGGAGACCTGGAACATATATAAACTAAAGATGATGTTTAAAAATATCTGTTAGAATGCATGTAGTCACCAAAACAAAGGCAAGCAATGGCTATACTGATATATTTCAAAACTATATATACACTTGTAATTTGAACTGCACACATGTGCAATAGATACATAAAAATATATGGTTTTTATACACATACATGCATATGTGTTATATATCCTCTATTTACAATAACTAAATACCATTGCTTGTGTTTGTTTTGTTTGGCTGTGACTCTGTACTGAAGAGGCGTATTCACTGAGCTGCAAAGGTCTAGAAATTTCTCTTGAACTGTCATACTTTCAACTAAAAATCCTTAAATAATGGGATCAACTCAAAGATCAGGATAAATTTTCCTGTTAATAATAATTTTTTGCAAGATTTGTTATATTCCTATTGACTTGTCCTAAGACACAGTCAATCTGAGGAACACAGCAGAACTTTTCCAGCCCTTCATGCAGTTCATCCATTGAAATATTTAAGCACCCATAATGCTTCTTTAGATAGTCCATTATCATCTTCCTTCTGTATTAGAATATGGCCACTTTTTGCCTTTCCTTTCACTGTTTTCTCTCAGTAAATGTCCTTCCTTGTCCAAGTCCATTGCAAATGAAATTTTAAGTACATAGCTCTGTATTTTTGTGTGTTTGATTGCTTATCTGTTTAATCAGAGCTATTTTACAGCTACTTGATGGAAAATGTGAGTTTTAATTCCCTTACACCAATTGATATTTTCACAGTTTTTCAGTCATTCCAAATACGATTAAGATCAGGCCTAGTTTTCCTTTTTACTTTTAATGTGAAACTACACAGCCTGAAAGAGTTTTGATTATGGCAGAGGCATGTACACCCATTCAGTTAAGTTCTACCACCATGAGCATGTGACTGAAAAAAAAGAAATTGGTCTGCAGACTGTACAACTGAGCATGGAAATCTGGGAACATCAATCAACATGAGGGCCAAACCATGACACTGGCTGAAACAGCCAGGCTGTCCAATGTCCAGGCCATAAATATCTGCTCGATGGCCAAAATATGTCAAGCTGTCAAGATGCCAATGAGAATCAGAATAAAGTGTTAAAGCGTGAGCTCCAGGGTCTTGTCGCTCAAAGGAAAAGGTGTCTGCAGAGAAGTTTAGACCTGTCTGCACCAGTGCCAGTAAGCTAAGAAAGGACTCTTACTTTGAGGAGAAACCTCAACATCCATCTCAGATCCATTTAACTTGAGTGCTAAGTTTTCTGTGTTTCAGAGAGAAGCTTTACTCTCCATCTTAAATAGATGTTTGTTCAGTTCAAAGGTCTTCTAAGTAATCTGAATGAGAATCCTTTCACATTAATCAGGTTCCTTAGCATTTATGAAACTGTAATCCTGTTAATGTCTGTTGTTCAGAAAATCTTCTCTGGTAACAGGCATAGAATTTTCAATTTGAAAACATTTGGAAAAGATCCTTTTAATGAGAAATGAGGAGAGTTAAAACTTATTATTTTGCACTGAGCATACAAGTAGAGCTGTTCCATAAAGATGAAACATGGCAGCCCAGGGAAACTTTCCAGCAGTATCAGTTTTGGCATGAATATTATCATGAACTTGCCTTGTAATGGTGTAGGTGTTGCTCACCATGGTGAAGAAATGAGGAACAAAAGGGAGAAGAAAACTCCCATACAACAGAAGAGCTCATGCAACAGAAGGGAAGACAAAATGTAGCCAGTGATATGTACAGCTTCATAGATAACTGGTTGTTTGCTCTCTGCCTCAGGAGAGGAGTGGTGAACAGACAAAAAGAAACCTTTTGATTCTCCTAATGTGATATATGGATGTTTTGCTGTTGCTCTGACCAGCAGCAAGGCAGACTGCCAATACTGCCTTACTGAGGATATGGTTCCCAGTTGAGCTATGGGAAATGACCACCAAAAAAATAAGAAGTGACTTGATCATGCTGTGTTTGGGCTGTCTGAACAGTAACAGATACTAAACTGGGTCCTTAGAGAGCTTTGGTATACTCTGAACCCCGCATATTTTGATAATAACCTCTTCATTATATGAGTCATTAAGGAAACTTGAAAATACCAGTTCATAATCTAAGCAGAATAACTCTTCTCCATTCCAGACTTTTGCTACAATTAGAATAATTTATTTTGGGGATCTGCCAGGGAGAGATAGAGTGGGGGTAGAATTCTGAAAGAAAGAAGCAACAATTAGATCACTTCTGCCTCTCTTTACTGGGTGGGTCCCCTGAATGTCAACCTCATTATTCTGGATGTCAATTCCAGGCAGCAGCTCCTAAATGCTGTTCCAAATGGTGGCCTAAATGACAGTCCCTGTTGTACATTCTTTCTTCAGTAATAGTGGCAGGCTTTTGGGAACATCTTTTAGTTCATAATAAATTTCAGGAGTGCTAGCTTGAGAACAATGTTTGAGGCTTATGCCAACACAGACTGGCAGATAAATACTTGGAATACACAATTTCATTATCGCTTCTGAAAATCCATAGCCTGCAAGGCTTGTTTGCTGGTGGGGAAAAGCACAGATTTTCTGAGGTAACAAGATGACTTACATAAAATTTATATAATCTTGGTGTATCAAAAGCCTCACATGGCTCTGTTCACCAGAGACTCTAGGCCCCTCAAAAACATGAAAGAAAGCATCTTCATTGTGGTTCCATAAAAGAAAGAATCCTTCTGTGAGGTCAGTTGGGTTCCAAAACATGGACAAATTAAATGAACAGGCAACAAATGTGTAGCAGTGCCAGGAAATCGTGTTGTAATTCTCAGTCCACAGCCACAACCACAAGAGTAATCTCCCTCTACATTTCTGGTAGCAAAAGGAGGAGGGGTGAAAAGTCGCTCACAGTTCTCTTTCCTGTTTAACATGGATTTCATCATGCATGGAAACAACCATTCCATTTTCTTATGTTGATTGTAGAAGGCTGTCAAACTGAGCTTGCAACAAAACGCTAATGCAACATGTAAAGCTGGGCTGCTTGAAATTGGAGATCCAGACTTGAAGCCAATTCAAATGGACTGTTCCTTACTAGCAGCTGTGTCTCAAGCACTAACAAATTTTCCTGCATCTCGTTTGCTTGAAGGGACAGCCAGTACCTTCAGCTGCTGGAGGCTGATCCATGGCTGTAAAACTAATTTTAGTCTGACGATAGGCCAAACCCTTCCTGAAGCTATTCTTTGTGTTAGCCTAGTTAAAAGGTGGCTAAACAGATGCTGTGTCATGGGCACTTTTTAGCTGCCAGAGCTGCCTCTCCAGTGCTCAAGTGGTGCCAAAATCCACCCAGTTACATCCCAGTCTTCATGCATGGCCACTGTTGTAGAGGAGCTTGCAAGATGAAGGCAGAATGATCGTGTTTCTCCTGATCAAAATATTCCTGTTCAGAGGAGGTTGGCCACTGTTTGCCTGGGGGAAGTCCAAGTATGTGGCTAGTTTTGCTCTCTTCAGGTCACTATTGCTTTCCTGCTCTGAAGTATTTGAATTAAATACTGAATATTTGAATATAAAAACATCAAAGGGGATACTTTCTTTGTGTTTACATTTTTTATGAAGTCCAACTACCACAAAGGACTAAAAGACTCCAGAGAGAAACACATGAATCAAGCCACATGCTCCAGTTTGCTTCAGTTTCTTCACTTGCCAAGGCAAAGGCAAGCCCAAGCCCCAACATTTTCACCCAGTGTCACTATCCTGCTACAGTCCTATATTTATCCTTTAGCCATGGTCCTTAGCCATTTATCCTTAGCTATCCTTTAGCCACAGTCACACTATGACTAAAGGAAGGAGTCACACCACATTACTGCCCCGGTGGTGTTCTCCACCTCTTCTCCCATAAGCTACAGGGCGAAAAAGTGAGAAGACTTTCCCTGCCCCTATCCTCCATACAGAGGTAGACAGCAGTGAATGGATGCATTAGCAAGTTCCAACCCCTGCTCAAAGTGTCTCTCATTTGTGCAGGGGTAGTCTACACTCCCCAAATGCTGGTGACAAAGTGGAGGACTCTCTGCAGTGAGTGATTTCTGTGCTGTGCCTCAGAACATGGCTTCAGTGTTGTGTGCAGCATTACATTTTCAGTGATGCAATTTTGTTTTAAGAGTTTTCTTGAGAAGCAGAGTAGAATAGAACATTTTAACTGGTGTTTCATTATCCAATGTCTCCATTAACTACACCCTTAAGCATATGCTGTGCTGTGGATGACTAATCTGTGTCTCTCTGCTAACAATAAGAAGCACCCTGAAGTCAGGAAACGTTCTGGTTGCTTTGGGCTCCAAGGGTAAGCTCCTTGAATGACTGAATGGCTCTGTGACTGGGTCATCTTTGTGTAATAAAGGTCCTTAACAAATGTAATTGTGCCCTTAAAGCCACAAAGAGCAGGAAATAACTGAGTAGTGAATGTGGCTGTGGAGTTGCCTGCATCATCTAAATCTGGCTGTATCTGGCATTCCAGCAAAATGGCTTTATTAGATAATCTGCCAGAATGCAGCTGTGGCACCTTATTAAAAAAAAAAAATAAAAATAAAAAACAAAGCGAGCATTTTCTTTATTTCTGGTTCGGCGTTAGTCAACAGATTAGCAGTGGTAAAACGAAGGTATGAAAACAGCCTGGTTTAACTGAAGAAAGGAAAGGGTGAGGGAAGGCCTGGGTTATCACCACTGACTCACCAGATAAAGGAAGTGTTTATGGTGCAAAGTTCACGTGCACCTGCAGCTTAGTTTCTGCTCTTCTCATCATCTCCTCCTTGGATCATGTGGTACCCTTGCAAATTGGGAACATTTTGTGTTCTTTTGCACTTACTTAGGAATAAGGCTTCTGCCTGCAAACAGCCACAAGGTCTATGACTCTGTGCCTCTAGAAAATTTAATAATGAAAAGGACAAAAAAATTCATTAGAAGCAAGTCAAAGCAAACACAAACACAAAGTAATACTCTTAAATATGTAATCACACAGTGTTTTGAAATCAAAACTTAGGGATTTTAGGAATGACTACTGCCATCAACAAAGGGGACAAAAAAAGGTGTCACATAAAGGGAGGAGTAAATGTCCACATTTGTTTCAGTCAGTCAAGCAACAATCTCCTAAAACAGAAAGTTTTTTCAGAACTTGAAACTTCAGTGAGTTCCAGATGAGAATGAAATTTACCTGGAAGGTGCCCTATGCTAAAGGAAGTCAGCATGACTTATCAAATCTGGTGTGAGTATTGCTATGTTTAAATGCCATTTCAAAAGATTCATTGGCTATGTAGGCTTTTACTATCAGCATATTTATTTCACCTCCTAAATGAAATCCAATTTGAGGCTATTAATATTAATGTACTGAGATAATTCTGATGATGAATTAATAAAACACTTGGCCTCTCAATATGCTGTTTGCTCTTACCATTTAATGATGCTCTTAACTGGAAAAAGGAAGAGATAGAGCAGACTCCAGCAGGAGCCTGAAAATTAGAAACCACTTCATTGTTTTTAGCTTGCTGCTTTAATGACAATCAATGGCATCGATTTTGGACTAGAAAAGTATTTACTAAATCTTTACCATGTGCTACAGTTCCTATTTAGATTCCTTAAGCATAATCTGTATGTAACACCTGCTTAATGCACTTCAACTATTTGATGAAAATAAAATTAAAAATATTTAATGCATTTCTGTACTTTGTTAGAGATTTGACCCTGTTTCTTCTGTTAGTTATAAATATTGGGTTTTATGCAAAAAAATTGGCTTTACACTGAAAGCACATCTGTAGTTTAGAAAAATGAGATTACATCAACAGTCTCATTCCTTTACAAGAGTAATTTCAGTTCACTGAACATTTTAGTACAGATAAGGCTAATTCAGCTACCTTATTATGCTAGAATAGATTTCCATTTGAAGAGCTGGATTCAGCTAATGTACATGATTTTTATATTAGTCTACACAATTAGCACACCATAACAAAAGAAAAAATCTAAATAATAAAATATTTCCACTGATAACTAATGTAAAAACGTGTGTGTAAACATATATACTGTTATATTCATAATTTATATTTTTTTTATTATTGATATAAGTGAATATGGAAAGCATTTAATTCTTGGCTCACATACAATTCACTATGGTTAAAATGGAAAACCCTAATGCTAATAGTTTTTTTTATTTTTTATCTAAGAAAGAATAAAAAATTCCACTAATGTGATTTCCAAAAATTATAATTTCATCTAAGATTTTGGACCTGGAAAGCCTGCCTAAGATGTGGTTTGTAGAACTCATACAATCTAATTTTCAAAGTGAAGTGTATTTTAGAAATTGTAGAAAGATAGCAAGCCTGGAAGTGCATTCCCAATACACTTCATGTTTAAGCCTGCAGTTTTAATTCCAGCCAAATTGTCTCTCTGAAGTAGGTCAGATGATACAGACTCTTAACTGCATTGTAGGAGTATCAAAAAATATCAGAACACCAAGAAGCATCAACTGTAGCACATTATTGCTGAAATTTATAATATTATTAATAACTAAGTTTCTGAAACAGAACAGCTAAAAAACTACCCCCAAAATTCTTCTTCAGAGAGAAAACAAAGAGAAAAAAATTTCAGTTTTTCATCATTTAATTACAGAGAATTCAGAGTGGTAAAAGCTCTGTATGAATCTAGGGAAAGTTCGCTGACATGGAAGAGAATAAAATGATACTTATTGAAAATCAGATTTTTATTTTTATTATTTGCAGCAGGATAACAGCAAGTGGATTTAGGTGGTAAGGGAGACGGATGATGTCATAGAGCACCAGTCGTGTACCAGCTCGCTTTTGATGCTGCTCCTTTTGAGCAGGCCTAAAAGAAAAATCTGTATAGCAAGGCTTAATGCGACCTACACTTCATAAAATTTGCCCTCTGCTCCCGTGTCCGAGTACAAAATAGGCAATGCAGGTCAACAGGCACCGAATGGCCACACTAAAAGCCCAACCAGGAGACTCCTCATTTGTCAGTCTATCTCCATTTTCCCCTGCATAGATGAGATGATTAGTTTTTCTCAAAATTTCTAGCAACATAAAAAGACAGACCAAATGCTAACCTTCCTACATGCCTTTGGCCACTGTTCTGATGATCATGATCTCTGCACAGCTATCATCTGTGCATGATTTTGTGCAGTTCAAATAGACCTGTCAAAATCAGAGTTGTTTTGTTATTGCCTGTATTATTCAGAATTAACATCATAATATTCAAATCAGCTTGACTATGTCGTCGATGACTCTTAAATCCTCATCAATGAATTATGCTTGGAATATTTTCATGACCAGACTTTGTGTGAAAATTCTGACCTCTGAGAAAAAAAGCTGTGGGAGCATAGAGTGATTTGGGTTGGAACAAACTTTTAAATGTCATCCAGTTCAGCTTCCCTGAAGTGAGCAGGGACACTTTCCACAGACCAGGTCGTTTGAAGCCCTGTCCAACCTGACCTTGAATGTTTCTGGGGCTGGAGCATCTATTGCCTCTCTGGTCAACCTGTGCCAGTGTTTCACCACCCACCGCATGTAAATTCTTCAAATCTAACTCAATGAGAGGAATCTGAACTCCTTTACTTTGAAGATATTTCTCAGAGACTGATTTAAGAGGCTGCTTTATGATCTTCTTTCTACTATAAAATATTATATTTCTTAAAATCAGTTAATTTGGTGAAAGAGGATTGATTTTAAAGTATAAAAAGTAGTCTTTTTAAAATACTATTCAATTATAGTAGCCTAAACCACTGGTTTATTTCATCTGCTCTTTATTTTCTTAAGTAGCTGCAGGAATATTTCCTAATTAGTTAATCACTGGGAGCTAAACACTGGGAGTTTCTAAGTGTTAAGGATCTTTTACTTTTGATAAAGCAAGAGCAGAGAGTACCCTGTGCCTCAAAGGATAGGTCACTGTTTATATAACGTTGTGTAAGGATCAGTTTTTGTCTTGTTTTTCTTAGACATAATTTGATGTTTTACAATAGAAAAAAGTGTAAGCACAGCCCAGCATATCACTTCTATCACTGGTGTGTATAAAATGCTTCCCCTATGCTTTTAAGGTGATGAAAAGGACAACTACCTTGTGTCTAAATCAGGAGAGCTTGATATGATGTCAAAGCCTTTGGCTAAACATAGATTGACTTAATTCTTTCAATAATGAACTTTGGTCCAGAGCATTTAACAACCACAAGAGGAGAAACCCAATATAAAAGAGAAAATCTCCTCATTCAGGTTATCTTGACTCTGCTGCAGGCAAAACATAGAAATATTTTTTTTAATCGAGATTCTCTGCAGCAGCCCGTTCCAAATGCCAGTATCCATCACTGATGACTGGATCAATAGCTCTGTTTTGGCCCCAGTCTCCTACGAGAGATGGCATGCCATCAGTGACAGACAAATATCACAGTTAAGCAAAGTATCCAGCCAGACCTAGTAACATTTTTATTGATTTTTGTTGTGCAAATAATGTCTTTTTGGGCTGAATAAATGGCTTTGAGCCAAACAGTCATTGTTTATGATTCCAAAATGCAATAAAGGGACAGGAAATATATTATAGCCTATGTCTCAAGGCACACAACATAATCATCCTTTGGTGGTGAAAAACTATCCAGCTGAAACCATGAGTGCATATTTATCCATGCTTAAAGGTACCTGTAGGACTTGCAAATCTTACACAAAATGTCCTGTTAGGAAACAGATGGTATTGCCCTTTAACCTATTGAATAAGTACTAGAAAACCAAGCAAAAAATAAGCACTATATTTCTTCAATCAATACAAAGAAAACACTTTATTATTTTCCCTTCAAATGAAATATCAAACTTGCCAAAATGGTATTAGGATGCTATGAAAAAGGGACAAACCAGAAAGTACCTGGACAGTTTTTCAAATGCTACAAAATTACACTGATAGTTGCCCAGCAACAATATTTGTTGGTTTTGTCTTTTAAAAGAAAATCTATTTTCTTTTGCTAATATAGTTATCATTTAATAACTTAAGCTAGCAATAAAAACCAAAAAAGTCTCCTTATAGCTGCACATTAAATAGCAAACATTTTCTACTGGGTATATGTTTAATATATACAGTGGATTTAATGAGAAATCTCACTTAGTCCCAGCAAGTGTGCCATGACCAGATTTTCTAGACACTCAGGTGTCATAAACAAATATTCTCTCTTAATGATATTGTCAAATCACCAGTACAAATCATTAGCAGTGAAGGTCTGAGAAAAGAACTATTCGCATAACTGCCATGCTCTACACAAGGAAATATTTTTAACAGGTTTGTTGCTTCCAATTAGCTAGAAATAAGCTGTATTAACTTGCATTATTTCAAGGCTGATAAAACTATTTTGCCCTCATTGCACAACCCTGTGTTTTCATGGAAAATATAAATAATTCAAAAACCTTTCAGAAAAATTCAAGAATATTTATCCTCATCTCAGAAAAGTCCATTCATCTGTAGGAAAATGCTACAGTAATCAAATGCCACCTAAATCCCATCTCTCTCCTACATCTTTAAATTTCAAGGTTTTATTAACTCTCTCATGACAGCCTTAAATATACTTTTTGAAGGTATTTGGAGTGCAAGACAAAAGCTATTCTAAAGAAATAATACTTAGAATCAGGTACTTTATTTCAATGAAGAAATATTTCAAAAATTAAATTATAAAAAAGGACAATAGAAGTCAATAGGAAACTCTAAAAGAAAATATGACTGTAATTGCTTATATTTGTTAATGGCCTTATTATGTCTACTGTGAAACAAAACTTCTGATTGCTTCTCAAAAAGCCTAATGTAATTTTTTTTATATTCTTCAACAGAAGTAGATATTCCCTTTGAATTGCACAAAATCATTGCAACAAACCTCCAATCATACATCTCTGCTGTATGTCTTTTTGAAGAGTTATTCAACTTTAATAACAATGTCATTGAATGCTTCCAAAGTTTTCAGGTGATTTAAGCTTTTTCTTTTATTATTCTTTAAATTAAATTTCCTAGATTCTCAGCCCTGGAAACATTACACCTGTGATCTGAAGTTTTATGCCATGACAGTTTCTTTCAGTCAGGATATCTCACAAACCCAAAGTTATTTCCATGACTAAAGGTTCCTGATGGTAAGATGTGAAAAGGCAAAAGAGAGATAAAATGAGAGTTTTGACATGTCACACATAGTGCAGGATAGTCATAGATTTGGCATCTCTTTTCTCCTTGTCCACCTCATCTGAATATTCAAAAATCAGAGTAAACATTTTCTGAGGGATGACAGAGTTGGTCTTCCATTCTTCACTGACTTGCTGTTATTTTTGTACATGTTACAGATTCCAATCATGAGCAATATCTTATCTCTGGACCTAAAGGGAAATAAATTATCATTCCTCCATTTCCTAGGGTTAAATTTATTAGACAAAAACCTTTTGTTCTTTGAACCTCTGCCTTCAGCAACAAGTACACTGAAGCACGAGTGGCCAAGTCTTCCCGAATCCACTGGTTTAGCCGTGGCAAATGATTTTTGCTCCTGGGAAGGGAATAACAAAACAGTAAGAAACACCTCTTGAGTGTAATTCCTCTGGTTTATTTTCAAATGTCTCTCTGAGCAGGAGATAGTCCTCTGACAGTGTCTATTCCTTTCCGTTAACCACAAGGGTAGCCCAGACTTAGCCTTGGACTTAGATGCCTCTTCTAGTTTTAGATAAACAAGGTCAGTGAAACAAATCCCAGCTTTGGTCATTCAGACCATTTCAGGCTGCCAATTCTGATGAACTGGACAGGATTTCAGGCACAGAGTTTCTTTATATTGTCGACTTTCATCCAGTCTGAGAAGTCTATTTAGTTATTTGTGATTCTTGCTTTAATTTTAACCCAGAAAACTGGTACCTAACATTAGACATTTTGGTTTCAGATGTTCAGATATTTTGTTGAATTTGGCCTAGAGATCTGTTTGGACTGAAATCAGTAGAAGTAATTGGACCTGAAAATTGTACTGAGAACATGTACACATTTTTCTTTTCTGAGTTTAGAGGGTTTCAAGGCACTTTAATTTTAAACTCAATGTAAAACAGAAATATTAAATTGTGAGGTGTGAACCTACTGGCAAACACTTCAGTGCGTGATCAGCCAGGTTACACATTTTTCCTCTGGAGTAGGTAGCCCTGGTAAACTCAGTCCCATAATGACCCATTCCTGAGCTGGAGGAGCAGACCTACATAAAACCCAGGACGGGTATTAAGAGATCTGAAACTGCTCCTCCTGCAGACCTCAGGAACACATGTTCACATGCTTGACACAAACCGTCTGTGCCAATAAAACCCTGCCCATTGTCATGCTAAGGAAATTCAACCCTCCCTGCAGACTAAGCCCTGCCTGTGTCAGTTGGCCAGGCACATCTTCTCCTGGGGGAGCTGAATCCCGCCAACTGAGAACATGGTTTCCAGAGGGCAAATAAATAGGCTGTAACAGGATAGCATGTGAAATCTTCCTGCAAAGACCAGTCACCTGGGTGTTATGAACTGTGAAGATACTAGAGTGGATGTTGTTAAGAGTACAAAATCATCTTCTTTGATGAGGGTAAAAATAATGGAACAAAAATGGTTTATTCATAATCCTCTTCTTACAGATTCTGTTTTCTCTTTAGATAAGAATGTATATCCATTGCACTCATTTCAAGGTACAATTTATAGTGTTTTTGGTTTATTTTTAATAACAAACAGAGAAAGGTTATTTAAAAAATGCTTTACTGTCTGGCTTTTAAAGACAATGACAGCTGTGGCCAGACTGATCTCATCACCCCATCGGCAATATTTTTATAGCAGTTAGAGTAATGGTAAGACAGAGACTCTCATACTTGCATTTATCCAACTGTTTTCTTTTCGAGCCCTTCTCTGGTGATATCTAACTTTCTGATCTGTTTTTCACATGAAATTTTCTATGCATAGTCTCTATCCATAGCTAAGTTACTGGGAATGCTTCCCTGACACTTGGAGGTGTGTGAATTACAGCCTTGCATTGAACTTTCCTTCTTGGACAGAGAGAAAGGCTGATGGGGAGAAAGAGTAGACTTGGATGTGTGCAAACATGATGCCTGCTCAGATGCACTTAACCAACACAGGCCTGGATATGGAGCACAAGATTTGCATGAGAAAGGCTTCCTGGAGGAAACAGCATGAGCCAGTGGACAGGCTCCTGACAAAGCAGTCCAGATGTCTTGTGATCTATCTCCAGTTTTCTCTAGGTTACCATGTGATCTTGGGAAAGCTGCTTTCCCTGTGGGTCTTAATTTCAGTCTGAAGATGTTTAGAGGGGCTCTTAACCTACAATATGATTTCAAATACTTCTGAAATGCCTATTTCAAGCAACTACAATGCCCACAAATTTAACTCACTAATAATAACAAGTTTAAGATAGAACAAAGGGTCATCTATTATATGTGTGAGAGGCAAATCTCCAGCTTGATGATCTCTTGTTTTCCCTTACCAGCAATATCTCTGCTTTTTATATTTCACTGAATATATTTGATAGAGGAATTTTTCTCATTATCACAAATATTAACAACAGATTTTAAAACACTGTACTAGGAAGAGGAGGAAAGTGAGATTTCTGTCTCATGTACTGTGATTTTGTCTTCAGAAGTCCTGAATAAGTTTGTCTTTGAAAAGTACAACCAGACTTAGGCAATATTTCAGCCTAAACAAGTTGCAGCAGTTTTTATTAAAAGGAACAATCCCTGCAAGACACCATGGACTGAAACACAGTAGCTCACAACTGTACCTCCTCTATTACCTCTGTATTATAATAAAGATATAATTATAGTATATGTAAGCATATAAAACAATCATACTCACAGTGAGCATCACAAACAGGACACAAACCAGAAAAAGAGAAATGAAGTAGCAGCAGTATTGGTAATTAGTGCACAGCTTTTAGAAAGTCTCTGACCTACTGGGGTGCAATAAAGTCCGCATCATTTTGTGTCTTCAGTGACACAACAGGTACAATAGATAAACTTCTTTTGTTGAGGTGAGTAAGTCCAATATGAGCTACAGGTTCATAGCCTGTAAACTGCATGGTTTCTCCAAGGATTGGGACATTTCAGGGACTTTTATAGGCTGGCTGAGGAAGTCCTGAAATTTACAGGGAAACCATCTCAGTGACTTTGGTTTCTCCTGATGCTCAAGGAGGGAGACTTAATTAGAGCAGCAATACACGCACATTCTTGTGTATGAGGGAGAGTTCCATCTCCACACTTCTTAACTGTTTAAGCCATGCTGAAGTACTCAGTCATTTGATCTCAGTATCATCTGGGAACCAGCTGTCCTGCCAGCTCTCCCATTCCCCATGTGCTCTCTGCACCCCATATGTTTCCGGCCCTTTTTCCCACATGCCTTGATCTCCCTGTATCTACCAGATAACCAGATTTCAGTATCCTTGTTACCTTACAAGTTATCTGGGCATGATACAAATGGTGGTTTCCACCTCCATTTTATCCTTATCAGGTAGCTGGCCAAGCTTGGCACCTGTTTTCTGTGGTGTTACAACAAAAGTAGCATTTCTGGAAATTTCCCATGTTGTTTGATAAAATAAATCAAAAGTGCAAAAGATGAAAAAATCAGAGGATAGAGGATTTTTTATCACCCTGATAATATACTTATTGCCTGGAAAGAGATCGAGGAAGATATGTTCTTTGAGGGCCTGTGACTCTTTCTAAAAATATTCTGCTGACAGAGGAAGGTTGGTCACCAGACAGAGTCAGTTCTTTATCTCTTTCTGTCTGCTTCTTCTTCAGTGATGTTGAGATCTGTGTAGATATTACAACCACTCTCTGCTGCTGCAATCCAGCCTTCATTATAATCTTCATATTATAATATATAATCAAATATAATGTTGTATCTGATTCTATCTGTTTGACTTCAGACACATTTCTCTATTCTACCATCCTTATTCAAAGGCTTTATGACCATTTAAGATCTATCTAGTAATATAAACTATGTTTTACTGTTTCCAAACACTTCTTGTACTCTATTTTAAAAATTGTAAAATAAAAATTGTATTTTATGCATTCTGTAATCAATCACAAGTACATATGTCTTCACTAAGCCAAATTTAGAATGTCCCTTTGACCTGATTATATTCAAGGTAGAAACAAGGCTCATACTACCTAGTCCCCTTCTGAGCTCTGAACAGCACATCTTGACAGGTAGAAACAATAATGTTTCTGGCTTCTCAGCAGTTTTTCTTAATGGAGAACAGCTATTCAGAAAATACTTTAAAAAATACACTACATTGCAAGGTATTTCTGCACAGTTTTTTAACTTGCAGATAGGCATATTCCCTCTTTATATCAATCTAATGTTAATGCATGACCACACCTTTCAACCTGGAATTTTGCCTTGAGCTGAGAAAGTTGTAGCAACCTGCCTACATAACCCTACTAAAGCAGCCACCTTCATGAGTTAAATGCTTAAAAAAACCCACGTGACTATTGCCAATATCTGAAAAATGTTTCCAGCACCATGTAACTCTACCATTCAGGACTAGATCCTGAGATAGCAAGGCATCAAGAAGATTCATAATTTCAGGCATGGCAGAGGCTCCACTTACTTCAATGTACAGGTGCCTTGTTTCATATAAGAACTTGCACCCTGACATAAGTAACTAAAGCAGACCCATGCTAAAAATCTCACAGGGAAACTGAGGGAGAGAAATCTTGATCTCAGAGTTTTCCGCAAATTTGATGAGGCTTTTGGGACATGAGGACAGTCAAGCACTGCAATAGGTTGTCAAGAGAGGCCGATCCATTTCCATCTATGGAGGATTTCAACACCAGAGTGGGTAAAACTCTGAGAAACCCGGTCTAACCTTGTAGCTTACCATGTTTTGATAAAGGGGTTGTACAGTAGACCTTCCTAAGGCATTTACAACCTTACAACAAATTATCCTTATGGCCTTATCAACATAAGGATAAAAAATTCAAAAGTCAAAACATTAAATTGCATTAATTTACGTGTGGTTTTAATTTTCATGTACAATAATATTACCATAATTTTAAAAAATATACAAGATGCAACCATGGATAAGATAGATCTAATACATTTTGGTGCCAACTGATGGTATTTTTTGCCTGATGGTTCTCTGCCATCTACCTTATGATTATTGCTAACAAGCATAATGTTTTCAGAAGCACAAATCAATTGGAAGATGTGATCACTGTCTGTAGTCCCTAATGATGGTCAAATCAGTATAACAAAGGAACAGAAAAATATGATCCTTATGTTATGTTAGACATAAGGGAACAAACAAAAGTTGTCTAAAGGTATTTCAGCAACATATAGCTGGACGTGTAGCAGAACAGGTTTTCTAAATGGGTTTCTCTGACTATGCTTATGTAAATACTGAGAGGCAATGCTTGTTCATGTAGCAAAACACTTCCCTAGTTCCTTTGTTTTTTGGTTGTAGCATAAGTAAAATGGCAGAAAGTATCATTCTGCAGAACAGAAAAGGACTTAAGCACTGAGAGGCACTTGAAAAAAATTTAAAAGCACTTTACAAAACTATTGCAATGATATTGTCATAGTAACCTATTCCTCCTGGACTGTGATTATAGGAATCAGGGAGCGAGCAAAGCAGTCATGAGGATTTTTCTGGGTTATCTGGCTTTGAAAGGATCATGTTCAAACCCTGAAAAGATAAAAGAGAGACTATACAGAATGTAAGCTGGACCGTTAAACATTTCCATATGACAAACTCCTCTCCTGAGATCTGACCTGCCTGTAGATTCCCCAGTTTGCAGATCTGAAGGAACCAGGCCCACCCGCGCCTGCTCTAAAGAGAAGAAGCTGGGCCTGACTAGCTTTTGAAAACTACTTTAAAATTCTCGCCAGAAAATACCTCAATAAAAAGGAAGATATATCCATAAAGCATTCAAAAGAAAATCCCATGAAGCAGGATTTTTAGAAAGTAACTCGTCTAAAAGCGATTGTAAAAACAATATCCCATGTAGGCATTTCTGAGAGAAATAGTTGCCCTCCATAGAAGGCATTTCTTTTTCCTACAGATTATTGGTAAATTATGTCCTTGGGCAGCAATCCTGACATTTATGCGCATGCATAACTCCAAGCACATGGCTAGTCTCATAAACCACAATGGAACTATCTGCATTCCTAAAGTTAAACATAAGTATTTGCAGAATTGAGACCCGTAGCCCTAAATCAAAACTTTATCTGCCAGCAATAATTATGCTGATGAAGTAGAAAATTGGAGGCATGAGTACTCAGATAATGCTGTTTCTCCTTCATCCTACAGTGTTTTTCCACTATAGCTTCAGCATCTCCACAGGTGTTAGAACTCAATCTCACCTTCCCATGGTAACAAGGCCTTAGGTAAATCACAGCAAAATCTGGGTTTCCACTGCCACTCAGGACAGTCTTGGCTGCATGCCTACCTATAGCAGCTAGTGACAGAGCACACTTTCCAGCTGCCATTGCACATTGCTTCCGCCCCGGTCACCTGGTCCTGTGGCTGATGTCAGGCTGATGTAGCTAAAGGTCATTCCAGAAAGCTTGTGACATGCATGACAAGACCAGGTGGGATCTTCAGGCAGCCTAAAATCAGTCTGCTCTTCAAACAGAACAGACGCCTACAGCAAAGCTACAAGTATCTGTCTTATGGAAGAAAATATTAGTACTGCTAGACTGTACTTCTAAAGAGCAAATATTCAATGAAACACCATAATTCCAGGAACAAGGCTATCAAACTGATAATTTTTATCAATTATCAAAGTACAATCAGGCACCCAGATTAATATTGAGTGAACAGCCATCTCATAAATACAGATGTGAAATCCTTTCTAACATTAATAGAAGTCAAGTTCAAATCCTCTCCTTAACTTCTGACACTCAAAATACATGGGTTCATACATCTTAGGAAAGCCTATCACGTAACCGCTTGGAATCTATTCTTAGCAAATGAAGAACAGCTTCCCTGGAAAGCTTCCCATGTAGATTCTCTATGACTATTGTAAACCCACTCAAAGCACTCATTTCTCATTACAAATTTCCTGTTAGTTAAAAATAATGATGTAGTTAGTCATCTAGATCATCACATCTACTGATTGAAAAAAATCACTGGCTATTCTGGTCAGCTAGCATTTTTTGTAATCTTAATTGGTAATGGTCTGTTCTTCTGTATTTGGGAATGCTTATCCTGCATGGAAACCTAGTTACAGGTTGTCCTTCAGCTTAGCTTGATACACTGTTACCAGAAAGCCCAACTCAAAGGCGTATCTAGCTCAAGAAATTACTCTGTGTATAGTAATCAATCTGAGATTCTAAAAATCTTCTTACCATGTATATATTGCATAACCAAAAAAATTTCTCACTTCTGCCAATTATTCTTAGCAGGAGAAATGGACTAGTTTCCTTTCTTCTATAGCTTTTCTTGCTTTTCTCTATTTCTAGTGCTATTCACCCGCCTCTCATAAGGGGTTGTCCTCAACTAGTCTATGTGCTTGTTGTTTGTCCTTCAGCTGTTTGTTATGCAGGCACTACTTAGGTCCAACTTCTCACATCTTTTGCCCTTTGATGGTGCCATTGTTCACATATGTACATGAAGTCCTTATACATTGTGCCTGGCTATGCCATCAGAGTTTTCTAAAATATTTGTTGTTCTTTAAAATACTTTAGTATGCATAGATTTAGCTAGCCATTATTAATTACTGATTAGTAGGTATCATTTCTAATTGCACAGATCTCTGCTTTGGCTTCAGAGACCATTTTACAAGAGGAGACTGAAATAACTTGGTAGACAACCTGACAAAAATAAGGTGGTGAAGGTGGTCTGTCGATGGTGGTCATGAGATTCCGGAGGTGCCTTTTGGCAGAGGAAATTTAGGGGGCAAAAAAAGGCATGTAATTATGCTGATGAAGTAGAAAATTGGAGGCATGAGTACTCAGATAATGCTGTTTCTCCTTCATCCTGGATCTGATCTGTTTGTCCTATTTTCAAAAGGAGCAATATGTTGTGATTTCTGCAGTGGCAGACAAAGAGGTGTGATGACTCAGTTCAAGTTCTATAATCTTGTGTTCTCCTTCCATATGCTGGTTGATGATTAAGTCACCCGAGGGAGGAGAGAATTAATAGTCCATGCATATAGGAGCTACTACAGTGACCTGCATTATGCACATCCAGCACAGAATACGATTCTCCTGGACTCTTTGTGACTAAACCATTGACAACCTGCTCCTGCTTTTATGAGGAGTCTATGAGTATTTAATGAGTAACTTCAAGCTCTGTAGCCTTAAACAGGAATTGCACTCTTCTCAGGATTTGGGCCTGGATTTTCATTTCCATCCTACCAGCCCTAGAACTGAGACTACTGAGCGACGGTTTTGGAAGTATTATCTGTTTGGTCAAATTGGGATGACAGTTCAGTATTTCCAAAAAAGGGAATCCTAAACAATCCAATAGGGTAATAGAATTCATCTTCTATCTGTCACTTCTTAATATTGCAGTAGGAAACTGGAAAACACGGTACCCACTTTATACCTTACCAGCAGCTACTCAGTCAAAGCAGAATTCACAGCAGATAGAGACAAATCATCTGATGGCAGAGTTTAAAAGAAACCTGTTACTATGACAACAGATAGGGTCAGATAACAAAATGAACAGACACTTTTGATCTTCAAAAAATTCTTTTTCCTTTGCTCTCTCCTCTGTTATCTGGACCACTCCATCAAACACCTAACAGATAACAGAGTTGAAAACCCAATCGACCTTCAAGGAAGACCAGACAAGTTGGAAAGTCTATGGAAAGGTTACTATTACAGTGGAAATGCTTATGATGATATTTTCTCTGTGTATGCGTATGTGCATGTGTGTGTATTTTACCAAAGTAACAAAGTACTCTTCAAAAGACCCACAGAATCTTCTAACACCGCACTGAGAGATTTTGTTTTTCATTTAATGCCATTCAAAGAAAGAAAACAGAATATAATGTGATTTGAAATGATCTTCTATACAGTCATGTTGTACAGTTAACATTTTGTGAATGTAAAGAAATATTTAGACACTTTTGGGTTTTAGAGAAGTAATTTATTGTGCATGCTGTACCACTTAATGTTACTTTTCTCATACTATAGAAGCTAGAAAAATGCCTCTGAATATGAAGCCCTAAAAACACTATCATGTCATATTTTAGTATTATTTCACAGTATTTCAAAGATTTATATATTGATAAAAAGCTGTGTGTTGCACACTGATGAGCTGGAAACAGAAACAAAGCACCACACTACCACACTTTATAGCTGAAATGACAAATCAGGAAAAAAAAAAAAAAAAAAAAAGACAGCAAAAATACACTAATTAAAGGAAAAATTCTTCCTCACCATCTGAGACTACTGAAGAAGTAAGCTTTCAGTGCAAAACTTAAAAAGCATGTAGGATATGGCACTTCTTACATGCAGTAGTCCTGCTGTCCTAAAGTGATGTCTCAGCCCAGAAACTGGGTTAAGTAGATGAAGCTGTTTTGGGCCAGGGTTTCTGCTCCAAGTTTATTTTTCAGTCCTGTTCCATACAGTAGTGCCATTGAATGGTTCAGAGAGAAGGTCACAGTTCCAGAAATTGTGTTGATTTAAGCTAAGCATAAAAGATCTGCAGTATTGCATGTTATGGGTCAGGAATCTCTCCTGATCCCTCTGGTCTTTGGTGTACATGTAGTATATTATATTTATTATGCACACCAGAGGAAATATTTATTCTGCACAAAAAGAAAAGTTGTGTGAAAGTTTCATAGCCCTGATTTCTCTGACTTGCACACAAAATCAACTGATTTAACTACCAGTTAAATTTCCAGTCAACCAAGAAAGAAAGACTTGGTGTTCTGCTGTTACAGAAATTGCACTGATGCTTTTAATATTGTCAACAGTGAAAGACAAACAACCACTACCTTCACTTTAATGAAACTGAACTTTTGTTCTTTGTGCTTTAATCAAGAAAGATAAAATCTCTATTTGACCAAAATCTATATTTAAAAATTATGAATTTCTCTTGGCAAGGCGAGGTTTTTTTTCATTTTAGCTGATTCTAACCTAGCACCAAAAAAAAAAAAAAAAAAAAAAAAAACATCTGATTCTTGGAGGAAAAA
>VWYP01000135.1:21735-72842 GCA_013400435.1 Pycnonotus jocosus
AGCTCTGATTCCTGGATGAATAAGTCCCTACAATTCCATAAAATAATTTCACACTTCATAAATTGCACAATCTTTTTTTTCATGACTAAACTTTCAAATTAAGTATTTTCAAAATATTTTTCTAATGTTTTTCTATAGCCACCAGAAAAGAACACATAAAAGTTCATGTTGTCATTACATACAGTTATCTTGACTTTGTTTTTCAGACAAACATTTATTTAAAATTTGGGAGCTTGAAAGTTTTAGCAATTTCTGATTCACTGTGTAATTGTTGCTTGATCATACCAACAAGTGTGGGAGTTTGCTTGGGTTTCGCTTTTAGCACCTATAGTTGTCAAAATGAATGTCAATTGTAATGGATTAAAAGGAACAAAAAATGCTGTGCAATAAACATTATACAGTACTACTCAATTTCTGTAAAATAATCCACTACAGAAAACCCTTGCATGAAAATAGTAGAACAAAGCAAGAAATAGGCATGGCCCGTGGATGATTACATGGTCTTACTATTAGCTGATCTTTGAACTCTTCAAACCTGAAAGGACTCCTCTATTCTCAGTGAAATGGTCTCAAAAGCAAAAAGAAAAACCCTTGGCATTCATTCCAAAAGTATCATCCATAGTTTAAAGTAGTGGAAGAAAAGAGTCTTAGAAAATTTTGCAAAGATAGTACTATCTTGGTAACATCTTTTTACTCCATAAAAGTATTGCCTGGTTGTCATATTGCAGATTTTAAAAGTCAGGTTGAGGCAGCTTTGAATTTTTGAATGGAAACACATTGTACATGTCTCTCTCTTCACTACTAATGTGTGATAACATGCCATAGCAGTCACAACTTTAACATACCAGTTGTTTAAAACATGGTTCTTTGTTTGCTTTTTTTTTTTTTTTGTAAATTTTTAACTCCAGTTTTCAAAACTTTCCCTGTAATTCCTTACAAATTCTTTGACAATTTGTAACTAAGACTGTGAGGCATTTCTTTTTCTCTAGAAGTGAAAACCCAGCATTTATATAACAACTTATGTTCAGGTAAGGCTTCAGCAGAAGCATTACACCTTGTCAACAATTGAGAAAAATGTTGTTTATCAGTCAAGTCTGACTGCTATATCAAGATTTTCATAAGACTCCTCATGCAGGTCTTGAAAATTAAAGGGCTTTATTTTTTAGTGCTGGAATATTTTATCTGGTATCTCCTGTAAACCAGACACCATTAGAAAACAAAGAAGCCAAAGCAGCCAGAATAGAATGTAGTGTCAGTAAAAATGGAAATTCCTATTTATTTATTTCCTTAGCAGTTGCATGATACAGTTGAGTGGTTCTAAACTGTGTTTCCTATGCTGGATTGCTACCTGACATAAAGAGGAACTTTCATTCAGGAAACCTGCAGCCTTTTCTACAAGTAGATTCAGCAGCCAGACCCTACCCTTTAAGGTGATTTTCTGAGACATAAAACCTTTCTGTTGGGTCCTACAGTGTTGGCAATGGAAAGATACTCAGAAACATGGTGGACCACATGGTCTCACCAGGGAAACTGCTGCATGGGAAAGACATGGAGCCAGCAGGCATTTCCAGGAAATGTAGTTTGATGAACTGATTTGGAGGTTGGTGACTGTCCTTTCTCTGATTAAAATGCATATAAAATGGGTTGCAAGAGTATCTCAAAATTATAAGATACATGCCTGTAAAAAAACCCTCAAAACCAACAAAAAAACAGCAGGCAAATTTTCTACATACATTCCAAATTATTCTTAAGCACCAATGAGTTGGCACTGTGGGGATACTAATAAATGAATATTTATAGAAGGACCCAGGGCATGGGCTTGGGAGCCCATGTCTCATCTGCTCATATAGCAGACAGCAGGACAACAGCTGCTGGAAACTCTTCCTCCCTTCAGCCTAGCAGGTCTTCTCTTCAAGTCACTCAGTCCCTCTGTTGAGGGGACTACAAGATCACCAATTTGTGATAATTACTGGAAACAGGACTTGGACATGGAAGGCCTTTTGCTCAGGTCACTTGAAGAGTTGCCAGTCACTTCCACCTATTATTCACCTGATATTGAGGTGAACCAGAAACAAAACAGTCCATGCTAGATGATTTTCAAAGGACATGTGCTGTATCTAAGGAATAAAAAAGTATTATTAGAGAAAAAAAAAAAAAAGGCTACATATTATGTACTTCATCAATATATCTATTTCTCAAGCTAAGAAAAAAAAGTCCAATCCCCTTTTTATCTCTGCTCATATGGGAAAAGCAATTTCTGATTTCAGATAACAAATGCCTCCAGATAGTGAATGTACTTGCTATTTTTTCCTTTAATATTCTTCCATTTAAGAAAAACCTTCTGAGAAATTATTTTTAGATAATTTCACAAAGTTCTGATTTAAAAAACAAAAACAAAAACAAAACAAAAACATAAAGGGCCACTGCTCAGCAGCTATTCAACTTGTCTTTTTAACAAAATAAAAATGTGCAGGTGAGTATTGTACTGTATGTCAATAACTGAAAAAAAGAAGATGTTAAAGCAAGCTAAATAATTGCCTAACAGTACTTGTACTAACGACCATAAACTTCTACTATGTTAATTTTTCTCTGCACTTTTAATTACAGATCAATAATACTTTGCAGTTGACATTTAAAAATGCTGAACTGCATGTAGGAACACAGACTGAATAAAAAAATACGATGTGGTACTGAATTTGCCAAATCAATAAACTTTGCCATTTAACAAACAGTAGCATGTAAGCAGTCACCAAAATTAGCAAGTATAAAAGACTATGCTTCAAGTGCTTAATTAGTTTTTAATAACACTAAGCTTCAGTTCATTGACAAAATTCCACTGCTATGTAAACCACCCATTCTATTGTTGGTTTGCATCTCTTTCCATGGTTTGATCTTAGCTCAAGGAAAGCTAAACAGTGCACACACATTCTCTTTAGAAAATGAGGTTCTTAAAGACCAAAAGGTGAATAAAATAATTCCACAAGTTTTGGCTTACCTTTCCTTACTTAGATAAATTAATTTTTTTCCTTTTAAAATGCCTTATTGTGACAAGTACATTTAATAAATAGGATCATGACATTAAACAGTAGTTACATATGAAAATATCAATACAATATCAATGATTCTGTTTGAAACAAAAGGCTAAAATCAATAAAATGCCATTTAATTTCCTATACCAGTTCCTCTATGCAAAGAGACACATAAAGAAGCAGGTTTTTTTCAAATATTCTGAACTCTTCAGACTGTGGGTTTTTTTAATTTTCTCTTTTTTTTTCTTTTCTTGTTATTTCACTTTTATTTTCCTCCTTGGATTTTTTTTTCACTGCATCAGTAGGCTGACTTTTCAGTAAACATTGTTGCTACCTGATTCCCATAGACACAAAAATATTTCAAACCATGTTGAATGTGTTTTTACACATTCAGGAGTATGGAAGGACACCTAAGTGAGACTGAAGCTAGTCAGTCAGTGTTTCTGTACTGTTAATTTGTGCCTGTTAAGTTCAAGTGCTCTTTTACTGTTTCAATTTTCTGGCCTGTGTTAAGATTTTTGAGTTGAACATGGGTAGCTAAAGCTAAGGTTGCAATTAGGATCACCAGTTCATGAATTTCTACAATATTATATAAAGCATGTGTCTCCTCTATATCAGTTCCAACCTAAATGATTATTGCAGTGACAGATGCTGCAACAGAAATGTTCTGTTTTGCTGCTGTATAAGATATGGCAGGCATTCTGACACCCAAGCGGGATATAAGATGGAAAACCCAGCTTGTGCAAAATGTTACATTGTTGAGAAGAAAAAAATACATGTTGAATCAGAATACCGAAAAAAAAAAAAATAGGATTTCACAAGTGGCTTGTTCGTCCCACACCCAGATTTGGAGGAAGAAAAAGATGCCAGAAGCAGGTGATTGGCACCTTCTGTCATCTGCCTGTACTCCAGCTCATCAACTAGAACAGTGGCTGGTACTGCATTGAGAAGATCAAGTACCTGTGCTTTTGGTATCAGTCTGGCTCATCCTAGAGTATAAAAAAATTCAGTTCAAGGAGGAAAGAAATGGGTTTTCTATTGGTAAAATATTTCAGCAGATTGTTACCTACATGTTCTATTTTCTGTTTACTCCCTAGAACTCTCAACCTGAGCTGAAAAGATCAAGAAATTGTCTCATTAAGACAGCTGTTGCACATTTTTAAATTTAGAAGTGAATTTTGCAACTGTTATTGACACTAAAGAGCACTTAGTCTTGTAAGTGGTTCAGGCTAAGTCCGCTTTAAATCAATGGATTTACTATTTCCTAACTGGGTTGGCATAGTATCTACATAGTTCCTAGAGCTGACTTAGCAAAATCTGCTTAGGAGATTTTACACAAAAGTAACTCTTACGAAATATGCTGAGTGAATGGACTTTCCCTCTAGGGAATTTTCTCTGTGTGATACCAGTGCTCTGCAGTGACACCACAGAGATATCTCTGACCCCAGATACACCATCCAGCACAAGAGTGGAAAGAAGAGAGAAATGTGCTTGGAAAGCACTCCCCCTGGAATGCTGCATCCAGCTCTGGGGCCTCCAACACAGGAAAGGCATGAACCTGCTGTAAGGAGCCCAGAGGAGGGCCACTAAACTGATCACAGGGCCTGAGAGAAACATCCCTCCTGTGAAGACAGACTGAGAGCATTGGGGCTGTTCAGCTTTGGAAAAAGAAGGCTCTGGGCAGACCTTAGAGCATCTTCCAGTGCCTTAACAGGGCCTACAGGAAGGCAGGAGAGGGATTTTTCACAAGGGCATGCAGTAGAGGGATAAGGTGGAATGGCTTAGTAGCTGAAGAAGGGTATATTTAGATTAGACATTAGAAAAAAAAAATCTTTACTGTCGGAGTGGTGAGATACTGGAACAGGTTGCCAAGAGAAGCCATGGTGTCCCATCCCTGTAAGTTTTCAAGGCCAGGTTGGATGGAGCTCTTAGCAATGGGGTCTAGAGGAAGCTGCTCTTGCCCGTGGCAGGGAGCTGGAACTAGATGTTTTTAAGATCCCTTCCAAGCCAAAACATTCTATGATTCAATTTGTTAGGATTGCCAGAGGATACCAAGAAAGGTTAATTTCTAAACATAGCTAGAAAAAGAAAGAAAAAAACCACAGCTAAACCAGCAGAGAGAGAAGTTTCTCATTCCATTTCACCATGCAGTCAAAAAAACTTGTGTTGGCAGAGAAGCATAGCATAAGAACAGAAATCATAGTCAAGAACAGGAAGAAGAAAACTACAGCTTTGGATAGCCTAAGCTGCCACTGAAATTAAAGTTATGAACTATGTGCTTGGAGTGACTCAGAGAGGGAATTCAAGCACCTCCATGGTGTGCTGCAACAGGAAAGTGGTTAGATTATTTCATTATGACCTTGTCCCCTTATTCCAGTATGTTTTTTCTGCTCATAATATCATGACACTTGTGATGCTCCATTTTACTCTATGCTTTGTACTAATGGGCTGATACCATATGATATTTGACTGCTACTGCAAATATTAAACTTCTGGTCACAGGTTCAGAATCTGACAAGTTACTGTATCTCAGCTGAGATCACTAACAATGCTAGCACTCAAAACTTCAGCCATTCAGAAAAAAGTAATAGATGTTTTGAAAGGCTTCCTCAAATACTGATCAGCAGAAGTAATATTTTGTGTCCACAAACTAGAATTTCTGGGCACGTAAGTTTCCTTCAAATGAGGAAGGTCTGGGAAAAATATTTTGAGTAATTTTGGGAAATACTGAGAAAACACAAAAAACTTGCTGTAGGTTTTGCCACACTTGCCAGTGATCTGCAGTTTCAATTTGCCTGCCAACAACACAGTCAATATTAAACAATAACCACTGAGTTTACTGAATGCTTCTGGTTTGCTCTGATGCCAGCATCAATATGAGTACATAACTCTGAATACATAACAAGGCCTGACCGACCATGACAGTATCCAACATGCATTGCCAACTTTCATCCTTATCAATCATAAATTATGACCGACCCTAATTTCAGCCACACTAGTCTGCTTTGCTAGTGCCACCTTAGTTCTCTTTTTCCAGCTTTACATGATAAAAGTAAACTAGAAAATACAGTTACTAAATACAGTTACTAAAAACATTCCAACATCACGCGAAAATTTTCTGTTCTCCAGTGAGTACTTTACAGCTGTACAAGAGTTATCAACAGTGGAGTGTTCAAGAGAAAGGAAGGCCAGATTATTCCATACACAAAAAAGCTCAGTTCAACCAATCCTATTTGATCAAGCCCAACTACTATCTAGCTGGTTTTTTAAATAGAACTAAATAATAACTAAATATAACTAACTAAATATAATTGACTAACTAAATATAACTAACTAATTTAAATATAACTAAAACTGGTAAAATATAAAGTATTAATTTTAAAACAATAACTTAGACAAATAACAGCTGAATATGAAATATTTTAAGCATACCAGAATTGTATCCATTGTCCTAGCACTCCTCCTAGTTTAGCACTGCTGGCTTATAAAGGGAATATGGACATTGTTTAGACATCAACAAATTTAACTGGAATTTTTTTAGAATTGGTAGGAGCTATGTATGCCAGATCTATTCTTATGAAGTGGATACAAGGCAACACAGACACTAAAGCAACAAAAGGGAAAACTCTAAAGTAAACTGAACATCATTATGATGATTTCTATCATTTTTATCTTAACATTCTGAAGAAATTTAATATTAGTGTGTCAAAGCTCTTGTCCAAAACATCTACCCTGTTTTTCTAACTGCCTGAACTAGTACATCAACAAGCTGATATACTTCTATTTCATCAAGCATGAGTATGGGAATGACAGATTTGAAAGTTACTTAAACTACAAGTAAATCAGGTTAGGCAGAAAAGTTATGCAACATAATGGCAGCCAAAAACTAGTAACTTTTGCAAAAGTCAGTAAAATATATTCCAGTTTTCTTTGATCATGACAACAGAACCAAGGACAAAGGAAAAATTTAAATCAATTTTTTGATTTTTTTTTTTACTTCACTCTTTATAAGCTTTTGAATAATTGCCTGACAGCTTGCTGTTAACAAACAATAAATAATATGTTTTAGCAAAGATAGACAATAGAATAATGTCTATTTACTATTGCTTATATGACTGGGAACAATTGATGTCTAAGTGAATAACCATCATAATGCTACTTATATAAGTCAAACCATCAGATTTGAAAGGGCTTTGTAAAGTTACAGAGATGTGGGAGAGAAGGTAAGATAGCCACCAATGTCTGGTTCTTGGGAAGACTCCACTCAATCATCCCTTCATTGATTCTCTGCTCAGTGTACCAGCTAGTATTTGTTGTGTTCACCCCCAACAGAGTTAAATTTAGCTGTATCTCTCTGGGTCAAAACTGAAGACAGATTTCAGTCATCACCAACAGGATTTTCAGATTCCATCAGTGTCACATACTGGGATGTCCCATGCAAATCCAGGGAACTCGGAGCTAGTGGAAGCAAGTGGCAGCAAAGCAGAGCCTGATGTCCCAGAAAAAAAAAAATCCCACTTATGGTATCAGTGCATCTGAGAAGGAAGATGTAGTGGGCTGACCCTGGCTGGATGGCAGACACCCACCAAAGTCATTCCATCACACAGCACCACAACTGCACAGGGGAGAGAAAATGTAGCAAAGGGTTCATGAATTGAAATGAAGTTTGGGAAAGATCACTAACAAATACCATTGTGGGCAAAACAGACTTGAATTGAGGATACTAACTGAACTTATTACCAAAAAAATCAGGGCAATAAGAAACTAAATAAATCTTAAAATCACCTTTCCCCACCCCTCCCTCCTCCCCAAACTCTATCTCTTCCCTCCCTGCAGTGCAGAAATACAAGGAATGGGGGTTATAGTGAGTTCATCACGCATTGTTTCTGCTGCTGCTCAGGGAGGGGAGTCCCTCCTCTACTCCTCTGTGGGATACCTGGCATAGGAGACAATACTCAATTAACTTTTCCAATATAAGTCCATCCCATGGACAACATTCTCCATGAACTCTTGCAATGTGGGTCACTCTTCCATAAGGTGCAGTCCTTCAGGGACATTGAATGAGCCAGTGGTAAGATACCAGCTGTTCCACTCACCTAGAAGTCAAGAGAAGCACCACATGTACTATCACTACTCAGTGCCTCTGGTTCCCAAGTTGTCCCCACGAGCTTTGAGTTCGAGGGCACTCCAGGCACCCAGAACCTAGTGTACTGCATGTTTTTGACAGTCCACACTGTGATTTAACTCAAGATATAAGTCTCGTCTTCCCCCTGGGTAAGATTCATTTAAACACTTGCAGGGAGCATCTCACAGCTCTGGGAGGTAGGAGTTCTGGCTGCACATTCTGCTATCATTCCTGGGGCCAATGGGACAGTCAGTGTCTCAGAGTGCTGTGGTCCATTGATCATTCTAACTAATGCTGCATATAATTTCCCGTATTTTCTTCCTTGAAGTTGAAGTGAGGTAATTTAGATGTCCTTTGTCCCTGTGAGCATTATTTTCTCTACTACTAGCAAATAATCAGCATCAGATTTATAAATAACAGCTTTCAGGATGTTGTCTTAAAACAGATAAGCAACTGTGATCCTGTGTTTGCCAGAAAAGGTAATGGGTAATGCAGACTCATCAGCTGTGTCTCAGCAGTCATGGTATACAAAATGTTCATACTAGGTGTTGCCAGGTCCTAGGACACCAGAAAAATGGATTTGGCTTGTGGTGAAACTGCTGCAGTGAATGTTCAAATACATTGTTCAAAACACATCATTGTCCAAATACAGCAAGGAAGAAATTTCTGGCCTATGAAAATTGTTGCTTTATATGTCTTTAGTGCGGAAGAGCTCCTGCTCAAAGACTGGCAACACATTCTGCAACAAAATTTCCTTATAAACTGTCTTAATGATAGGCACGCTATTCTTCACTGTTTTGCTAGAATCCAAGCTAAAAACAATGTGTTCTTGTTCCTCAAATTTGTTGGGTTTATACACAGTCATCTAGGATCCTATACACTCCTCTAGACCCACAGACCTCATCGTTCTTTGCACCAAATCAAACCTGAATCTCAGCCAAAAAAAAAGAGGAAGAGGAATTAAAGATCAGGGTATGCAATTATAGCAGTCTCTTTTGGCTTTCCTGCTGTAACATATATTAGTTGTTTGTTTACCTAAAATAATATGAACAGGGACTCTTAAGAATATAACTGGAAAAATTTATAGTGCTTTTCTTAATCTATGTTTGGGACTTGTAAAACACAAGATTGATTAAAATGGAATATAAGTAGTCTTAATAAACTCATACATTCAACTCAATGAGCAATATTTTCTCACTTTAGGAATATCTTTACGAAGGATTTTGACTAATTTTATCAAATACTTGACTGTGCTTATAAATATTTAAGCAGTTACTAACTAACTTTTAGATTACTGGAATCAAAGCAATTTATTTTAAGGGCTTTGTGAACTATGCAAACTATGTGTGTGTCATTCCTTGAACCAACTTGTTTGGTGTATAGAGCTTCAAAACAATGCTGTGTGCTTTTTAAGATAGATATCTTGGGGGAAAAAAAAAATGCTACTTAGTTCCATAAACTCCAGAGTTGCTAAATTCCTAAACTTAACAAGCTTAATTTTTTTTTTTTTTTTTGACCAGCACTATGAAAGTTCTGCATGTTTCAATTACCATAAGCCCTGTGGCAGAGCTTTAAAAGATGTTTACATAGTTTATTGAGATGTCATCATATTTTTGACTCTGAAGCTCAAATGTCCATTACCAAAATATTAGCTAACTAACAGTATACAACAACAGGAAATATTTCTTTTGGAATGCAGGTGCCTGTGTTTTTTTGTAAAAAACCCTTCAGCTTCAGCCAGAAATTAATTTACTCTAATTATCTTGGCACTTACTTCAGATGCTGCAGATAAACCAAAATGAGCTACAGATGTAAAAGTGGGAGCAAAGACAAGAGATAGTCACTGCAACAGAGAGTGAAATCATGGATTATAAGAGCAAATTTCCAAAAAACCTAGAAAGAATGGCCTATCAGAAAAAAAAATCTGTTACACCTACATCTGCTGATCTTTGAGCTAGGACTGTCAAATGAAATTCCTCTGCTCAGCAGCATAAGAATAGCCTTAAATCCTAGGATACATCAGTTGCCTGACTTCCAGTCACAGCCCAAACACTTTATCCAGTATATACTTGTGTCTGGGAGGCCCTGTCTGAGCCTGGATAATATGTTAATTATCAAAAAAAGTGGGAAAACTCAGAACATTTTAAGTACCAACTGTCTTTTTGTATGTTGAAGCTGTCAGGCTTCAACCAGAGCATTCTTAACTTTACTGTAATGAATAATTTACTTATTCCTCTCTAAGGGTTTGGCATGTTATGTATGGGGTGATCAAATTTATTGCTGAAGTTTTTTGCATCCTGTGCTTCAAAGAGAGGATATACACAGTTTATTTAGTCCTGCAATGGCATACATAAACCTTCAGACTGTTTCAGATTGCTGAATGCTCTTCAGATGGAGAGATTCACTCAGTCCAGTTCCAATGCAACTGGACATGCTGTAAATAGCAAAGGAGGTAGTTTTCATACACAAGGCAGAAATCCCAACTAAAACAATAGGATAAGCAAATGTAAGATTTTTCTAAATATCTATGCTAAAATGGAATTTCATATCTTTTTCAGAAGGTGTAGCCTATGTATCTGACAAGTTTAAAAGTTAATATTTAAAAGGTATGCGTCAATACAGAATATCAATCTGTTCACATATAGTATAATTATAGATTATATTTTTATATTAAACAGCTGTCATTTTAATTTTTTCTACCATCTGGAAACAATATTGTTTTACTGTCCAGATTTCATAATATAGGTATGTTGTGTAAATGGAAAGCTGCTCTATTTCTATTAAAGATTAAAAGTATTCAATGGTCAGAGGTGTTGCAGGAGTATAATTCAATTTAAGACCAGTAATTTGTGTAAATAAATGTCTAATATGAAAGAATCACCACAAGAGGAAATCAAGAATGTTCAATTTTTCATTATCAAAAGAACAAAAGAGTTCATGCTCATTAAAAAAAGTTCTAAAAATAACAAGGTTCAGTTCGTCCTATGGGTTCATATGAATTTTTTATTTTCCATTTGAAAATTAGGATTGTGCCATATACATGCTCTTTTTTTGTGCATGCATGAATTGAATTTAAACTTTTCTGTTAAATTATTAACCATGGTTTTAGTATGCTCTAAGGTGAGCAAATTAAGAAATCTTGGATTGTAGGAGCTGTAAAAAGTGCCTGTATCAAGGGAACTGGTGTTAAAATTGCCTGGTGTTATTCAGGAATGCATACTTAATATTTCCTTGCAACAAGAAATGTGTGCCTGATCTTAACCCTCGGTTCTTTTGGCTTTTGATTAGTTCACTGACTGATTAATGCTGGTAGATTACAGTAGGCTTTTTTTTTTTCACAGAATTGAGTTTAATTGAAAGTGAGGTCATTGCACAATAAACAGGAGATGCTTTAAGGTTAAGCTCTATATTATTTATGTATCTAAATATCAGTCTGTCCTTAAAGTTTGGAAATATTTTTGCCCAAATATTAAAGGAGTAGAGAGGACTACTTTTGATCTCTAGAAATTGAACACATGCAGTTTATTCAAACCCATTCTAGATTTGTGAATGAATTTGAGGTAAGCATGTGATAAATTACTAACTTCCCAAAAAGTGAAAACATAGCAAACAAATGACTTTAAACTCTCTTTAAGAGTAATAATGTCCACTTAAGGGCTGGAGTTCAGAACTTTGGGCTGGGTTTGTTGGTTTTATTTTCCCAGAGAAGCACTTAACATGGATTTAAATATAATCATTCTGGAAGGGCTAAATTCTGAAGTTTTTTTGCCATGACAAAGACTCTTTCTGTACAATTTGTTATCTAACTGCTCCAGACTATGCCTTCCGCAGTGTATCAATTGCATCACTTGAACATGCACTGGGAGACATTCAAGTTTCAGTCTGGCAAGGCAACATCCTCTTGAAGGCAGTTTTGGTCAGTTTTGGTCAAAGGCATCCTTTTGGTCAGTTTTGTCTGCTGAGAAATAAAGGCTTCTGCTAAAATTTTTAAACAGATAATATTTACTGTGACCATGTGAGTTAGTAGTGCTATTAGCCAAGTCAAAGTATATAAAAATATAAAGAATATTATTTCAGCCATTGTATTTTAGAAGCAGCTTTGCCTAATCTTTCTACTTGACTTAATAAATTGTTTAATACTGACAATACTTGCAGAAATAATTACCTTTATTTGTCTAACATTAAGATCATACAAATGATAACATCAATAATAACTTTTCTTGGAGAAAATAAAATAGGCAGAGTAATTATAAAACTTCACTTAATAAAAACTTAACTCCTTTGCCTTTAGCATTGACAAATATAGCTATGTAAATGATCATAGTTTTTAAGGGAAAATAACTGAGATGTTTGTCTCACCATCTTTATTATTTAAATGATCATATATTATATAATTACCTTCAGTGTAACCATCTTATCTCATGGAAGATCTGCGGGAAGGGAAAATAACTTAAATCTAATGACCTTTCTGGCACAATCAGTTCTTCATTCTCTATCCTTTTATGTGAATGAGAATACCGATACAATTTTGAAAAGAGGAGCCTGGAAATGCATAAGAAACACTGCCTCAAATCACCTGGATGCTATGAAGTAGATCTTTCCAGTCATTTGATACCCAGATCCTATTCCCAGAAACATATCTATATCTCTGCTAAACATCTGACTCATCTTGCCAATCTCTACTCAGGCTTTTTCAGAGGACCAGTTTGTTGTTGGGTTGTTTTGGTTTTTTTTTCTTTTGCTTTCTTTGGGTGCATCTTCAAACTTATTCCCTCCTCCCACTTCTTTGCACTTCTGTCCCAGCTCTCTTTGTAGGTGCAATTTCATAGGAAAATGTTATCATATCACAAGACTCTCTTTGCCCTCCAGCTCAACTACAACCTGAAACTTATTATGCTAGCAAATTTCACTACAAAGTCACTGGTGCTCTGAACCCAGTGATCAGTGAGCAGAGGGAAGGGGGAATCTTCGTGAGAAGGAGAGAAGCTAGCATGGGAGCAAGAGAAGAAACCTGAAAGCTGGAAGCCTTCCAGGCCTCATATCTCTAGATGATTGCTTACTTGATAGCCAGCCGTGGGCTCCTGCAAATAGGTTAAACTGTGTCATACACAGCTGAGACTGAAGGGTGGGTGATAGTTGCTGGTCCTGCCAGCCAGCCAATCTTATGGCAGACAGGACCACTGGTGTTTGTACTGTAGGGTACTTTGTGTGACACAGGACCCCTGCATTTCATTTTGGAAGAGTTCAAGCTTTTGACTTATTTAAAATGAATAACTTGGCACAGTTCTATCAAAGCCGCTCTAGGAGAGCCAGTGGCTCCTCCAGGCAACCAATCAAATGATCATTCTGCCCATCACATCTGCTCTACCGAAGAAAAGAAACAGAAGCTGAGGAGCACTGCCAGAGACCAAGGAGCAAGCCAGTATTTATCCCAGCAGCTTTCCCCATTCCTTATGAAACAGAGCTGCCCTCAACCCCAGGCCCCTGTCAGTTTTTGATTTGCAAACCCTTCTCTCGGTACCCCAAGTATTCACCCATTTATTCTCCCCAATATTGGAAAGATTTATATAGGCTACGCCTTCTCTCAGGTATTCGTAAGAGAAAATATGTTGCCTTATCACCTGATGTTTACAATTTTGTGTAAATGAACGGGAAATATGGAAATTATCAATTAGCTAATGCCAAATACAGAATTACAAAAGCTCAACAAATAATTCATCTGCTCCTGGCCACAGATTTGGCAAGACTGTAAATTATTGCACTCTGGGGCTATATAGGCATAAGGAAGTGCACTGTTGTGAAATCTGAGTCATCCTTCAGCACAGAGAAATGAATGTGCATCTACTTTGGGAAAACACAGATGACTGAGAATAAATGATGGATTGATTAAAAAGCATATGTTTCTGATGAAATTTGAAATTTAGTGTCACAAGTAAGTTAGACTACAGTCAGTGACTAATTGAAGCCCCTTCAGCAAATAAATATCTGTGTCATGTGTGAACCAGAAGAGACCTAGATTCCTCTGGCTTCAAACCTTGAAACTGAGTTGGCATCAAACTGTGTCATGGTGTGGTGATTAGCCACACTGCAAGTAAGCTTGCAGCAATGTTTCTGTTTGAAGGCAGATTCTCAAATCCCTCCAAAAGCCACACGCAGTGATGTCACCTTGAACACTGACAGGGTGGGTTTTTCTTGGGTCTTTCACATTTGAAGTCTAGGGTTAGAAGTCTCACATTCTGGATGCACCCAAGGAATAGAAGATTGGTTGAGTAAAAACAGCAGGGGAGGATGAAAGAGGCTGACTGAGCCAAGGAGTCCACATGTCAGCAATAGGGAGCTGGTTCAGTCTGAACTAGAAATGTTCAAGAGCCCTCTCCAGCATGATGCACCCCATTCTGCAGGTTTACAAAAGGACACCTCATAACCTATTTCTACAATTCTTCAGAAAAAGAAAAAAAAACAACCTTGGCAGGATATAATACATGAAATATGACAGTCTTTACAGCAATCTTTTTCACTTTGAGGCCCTAATTTGTGCTGAACATTGAAGGGAGGTGCTGCCTTCATGGTATAATCAGTATTAAAGCTGTGTGTAAAGGACTGAGATGAACTTGCAGATTTGTTTTTCAGTGCTTTAAACAGCTAGTAGAAAATCTGATTGAGAATTGCAACTATTGTGTTCAGGATGTTGTAATAGAATTCCTTTTTTCAAAACTTTTTGTAAGTACTGCCTGACAGCAATAGGACTGTGTGGCAGACCCTCAAAGGAGAGGTGATTGCTATGTTTTGTGGCATGAGAACCACAGGAATGCAAAAAATGACAATTCAGAGTCTTTCATGTTTGTGCCATTATGGATTCTGTGAAGTTAATGTTAACTGTTCAGAGTGTCTAACACTAGTCAAAGCTTCCTTTAAATAGCACATTAATGTACTCAATTGTTTTCCATGTCTGTTGAATTTTAGCAAATTGTTCAGTTGCCTCAATATTGTAAGTTTAAGGAAATCTAGCTGTCAATTCCTATTAAACTGGCCTTAGTTTTATATTGTTAATTCAGTTGTCTTTCACACTTTAGCTGCTAAATCTAAAGAACTCTTTACAAAGGCAGATTTATGATGGATGCCATCTGGCCTGATAGAAGGAAACAGATATTGATTTTTAATATTTTCTCCAAACTTGTTTACTCTAGGATAATACAGCAGCTGTGTGGCGGCTTGTCTCGGAGTGGAAAGGATTATTACCAGTGCCTTTTGATGAGATAAATTACCTAGAATGACTTGAATGGCTAAAGGGTATACTTTGATGTTATGTCGCTTCATTTACCCTTATGACTAAATGATTATTGATTTTATATTTTTAAGCTCTTGAAACGTGAAAATAAGTTGGTAGAGAAGCCTAGCTGTGTTAGTTTTATTAATTTATTTCTGCAGGGCATAATTCACTTTGGACCAGGTTGTGAAGGTTTTGGGTTCATGACCGACTCCAGATACAGTTGCAAAGAAATGGCTTATTTATATAGTCATTGCAAGTAGTTCCAAAATCAATACAGTCTGGGATTGGATGATTAAACTTAGTCCCTTTGTGGGATTCATTCCTGTAGCTACCTCTGAAATGATCTTGACTGAAGCAGATTCATGTGATCCAGTCTACAAATAGCAAGTTTGTTCAAGTTGAAATACTATTTTTTGCTCATCACTTTTTTTTTATCTGCTCTGTTCAGTCAGTGACATTTTAACAACCAGAAAAAAACCAGTTGATTGACTACTTCAATGAAATCACTAATCTGCATTCAAAGAGTTGCCTCCAAAGACTACTTAGATTTTCCATGGATAGATTTAACTACTGCTTTGATCAGTTAGTCCCAGTATGCAGTGGATTTAGGTCTCTGTACTTATGTAGGCAGCAGGAATCCAAGGTGTACACTAAACCTTTAAACAGTCTTCACAGTTCAAAACAGCTATTTGCCTTTTGTGTACAGCACACACATACATATTTCTGTGAACTATTGCCTTTTCTATCATCATTTAACATGTTGGTGCTATTTAATGTTTGCCTGAAATGTGACTCTCTTGTCAGTCTGTTGAAGTATTTTGTAGACACTGGAACAAGTGCAAAAATGTGCTAAAAAAATTTCTCTCTCTCTCCGGTTTCCCACAATGACTATTTATACATGCACTTTACTTGGTGCTTCTTTATACCTTAAACAGCAATACTTTTAAGCTTAATTTCTTCTGGAAAGTTTCAGTAACAAATACACTGCCTTGTCTTATTTGGTCTCAAAAATTGGGATTCAGAAACCTGACATTTCATTTATGTAGACCATTAGTAAATTATAAATGTTGTGAATACTATTTCAGCTGTCTAAAAGGAGCTGAAGGCAATAAGCTATAACAAAAGCCATAGCTCTAACAAAGTTTATCACTTGGAAGAGTTAGCAGTACATGAACCTGCACAGGGCTGTCTAAACTGAAGAATAATACTCCACAATTTAACAGTACCCTTCTATCCATCTCTTGTACAGGCTAGTAACCATGTGCTTGTCTCTTGTTCAGGTATAACTAAATGTGAAGTTGTGTGGGGGTTTTTAAAAATATATGTTTCTCCTAAAATTGTGTGTTTCTAAAACACAAGGATCTTTCTCAATGTTACATTTATGTAGATAACATTACTTTATATGTGCCCGTGTGTGTGTATGTGTGTGTATTGTCAGTCAGGAATATTATTCCCCCAAAGGATCTTTCATTGTAATAAGCCTTGGCAGCATATTTTGCAGAGTTAAAAAAGGTGTAAAACACTTTTCCATACTTTAGCCACATGATATGTATAATTAATGTGTAGTAAATTATATTGCCCAGTTTAAGGCTTGTTTAAATGCATAGAATTTGAAGTCTAATGTGGGAATAAAATAACTTTTGGATCAGTGTAATGTAATATGTTGATCCATTTTACAGGGTGGTGGTGATTATTTAATTAATCACCTTTTGACAATTATTCACACTGGTCCAAATCAAGGTCTCCATTAAAACCAAAGAATAGCTTCATTACAAATGACCCATAAAAGTGTCAAGTGCTGGCAGTGAAGACAAGTAATTCCCTTTCCCTTTAAAACCATTAGATCGAATGATGGGGGTGGGGAAGGTGATGAAGTGCGTAATAGTGTGATTACAAAGAAAAGCTTAAACAGTAAATTTGACAGCCATGTTAGAGTGGATAGAAGATAAGGGTTATAAACTGTTGGTTCTATACCTCCAAAATATTTTAATTTTATAAGAAGGCATGAATGAGTAGGTTATATTTTTGAGAAACTTTTTTAATCGTCTTTGTTTAATCGTCTTTAATCGTCGGTGTTTATTTATAGACTGAGTTTTGAAAATTGCTTGACTCAAAACCTTGGAGATACGATATAAACACTCTCTTGCCTTCTAAATGTTGTTTAAAATAGCAGTTAATTGAGACAAAATTGCTTTACAGCTCTGCAACTGTTTTCAAAGCCTGCTTATCTACAAAATCTTTTCTATATCTTATTGGTGAGGATAGCAGCAGGACCTTTATGTCGATGTAATTATATTGGGAACTTCCTTTTGCATCTGGAAAGTACCAAGAACTACTGATTGATTTTGTGTAGAGATAAAACTGCTCTCATCTTTGATTAAAGGTGGATTCTGCACCTTTTGTTGAAAGTCCTTGTGTTCTTACTGTTCCAAAATATGCAAAATTCCTTTAATTTTCAACTTCTGACAAAAACTTGCATATATCTCTAATGACCACTGCAGTTTCCATACAAAAGGATTAAATTTTTGCCTTTCAAATCCAGATACCGTATTTCAGTTTAATATTAAATCCTGCCAAATAGACACTAACTGAACTTATGCAGGAATATAGCTTCAGAAAGTATAACTAGAATATTAGAGTGTCTATTTCAGAGGGACTGAGCTGAAGAAAGTATTTTTCACAAACTGCATGCTGATTTTGAGCAGACATTTAATAGTGGTTGTACATTTGGTTGTGATTTTTTCTTGTTTATCTTGTGGAATACATTCATGTTAAGGAATTCCTTATACTGACTTCACCTCTTATGACTTGCCTTCAAATTGTGAGAGTTAACAGGTGGTGGTTCTTAGCTCAGATATCATTGCAAAAAAAAAAAAAAAGTGAAAATAATGCTTTCACCCGAAAGTTCTGGGTAATCTTGCTAGCATAGATTCCACTTACTACAGGAGATTAATATATATTTACTAGTTTTTCAAAAGACCAGCAAATATTGACCAGTCCCAGAAATGTATTTGTTAAATCTACTTGTCATTCTTTCTTTGATCTTCATTTGTTTTAAAGTCTTGCACCTAAGGTTGGACTAGTTACAGTAAAAAAAAAAAAAAAATCCCAAAAGTTCAAGTGCTGCTTCTAAAAACTAATGGCTATTGACGTTCATTAGGATTTCTGTGATGTTATCTAACCCTGTAAAGACATTTGCGGTATGCAGTTTACATTGTATCTGGTGATTGTATAATCATTATTGATTTTCCTTGTGTGTAGTACCTATGTCAAACAACCTAATATATTTAAATGGTGATTATTTCAGCAATATATCTATTATTAGATAAGATCAAAGGCAGTTAAGTGTGTAGCAGATAGCATGATAAGATGATATAATGTGTGTTTGTGCCAGTGCCTTTGCCCTTTTGTGCATAAAACTGCAATTCATAGTCTTTAATGATTAACTCTCTGAAGCAAGTTGTGATTTCTATCCTGTAGTAGAATAAAGTATGACAGATGGATTAAAAGAAGCCCCCTTTTTGAGCAAAAGGCCTAGGAGTTATGTAAATGTAATACAATTAGATGAATTGATTTTCAAAGACCATGGGAAATCACTCTCTGTATTCCATTCACTTCTTGTTTTCCTACCAGTACTTCTGAAGAAAAGTAGAAATATATTTAGAAAGCTGCATGATTTCCCAAAGGATACAATTGCTGTTAATCCCATGTGTATGGATTAACAGAGTAACTTGGCCCATAACAGCAAGTGATTTCTCAGGCTAATCTCATGAGTAGAATGGTTATTGTATTTTATTAGTGATCAAACAGTTTTCTGCTTGGATTGTAGCAGAAAATCAGGAAATATAATGCATTCATTTAATATTAAAGAATTATATATTTTATTTGTGGAGTTTTTCTGCTTTTATTAACATCATTTAATTAAAATATGCGTCTGGTTAGTAAATGAAAGTTTTGCTATACATTGAATGCAAATTTAAAAAATAAAAAAATACACCCCCCAAAAAAGCCAGATATACAAACATACCTGTAGTGCTGAGATGAAAGCAGAAAACCCAGATTTTTTCTCTTTTTTCTGTAAATATTTTATTGCATTCTGCATTGCTCTGAAAAAAAGATTATATATTTGAAAATATAGTAAGCGTGCATATAAAATGTAGCACCCTTGAATGTATAAATGTACTTTCTTAGCAAAACTTTGTTAGCATTTTTAAGCAGTTCTGAAAGGTAGGCCCCAGTGATGGCACAACAGGCTTCATTTTCTGTGGCTCCGTTTTCCAGTTTTGAAATGCTTCCTGTGCAAGTGCTAAGCTTCAAATTGGAGCTACTGCTCACAACTCACTGTGTTGTGTGCATGTGCCAGCTCTGTTAGGGTTACACTGAGATCCTCTCTGCCAATCTCCATCACACAGTATGGATATGCATGCTTTGGACACTAGTTTCTACTCATGTGCACAAAATTACTCCTGATTTCACTCTTTGTTTTCCCCATCCAGCTGTAAGAATGGACACCATTGCGATCCCAAACTCTGTGTTCCACCAGGGAGTTACCAACATCGAGTCAAATCCTGGATCAAATCCTGTTGATCTTTCCCAATCAATCTCAAGGAAAAACAGACATATTATTTAAACAATTAATATGATTTTGTGCCATAGCCTGTGTGAATCTGCTTGAAGTAGCTGAGGAATGTCTCAGAAACTCCTCTTTCAGCCTCTCAGAGTGAAGATGATCATTCTGATGATCAAATACTAAAGGGGTAATAACTCCAGCAGAGAGTACAGATAAGCAGTCAGAGCATTTATCTGTTCACCAATATATCTGGAGTGGGAACAGGATGTTCACAGTGGTCTGCCTTGTTTTGGCCTGTCCACAAGGATGAAGATGCCCAGCTGGTAATGCCACACTGGAGTGTGCTCCAGTGCAAGGTACTCACACAGAATTTTGCTGTAGTTTTGCACTATGTCCTGTTCTTGAATTCCCTGATGCTCCAAGATGATCCCCATCATGATGGGTACTTTCCTATCAGATAGGAGAACATTTCTTTTAGTTGGAAAACCCTCTTTGAGTGATGCTGAATATCCTTTTTTGATTCCCAGTTGTGGAAAATACTCTTTTTTGTTGGAAAATATTCTTATGTGACTGAACAGTAGAGCTGAATGATAACTTATTTATTTTAATAATTTTCTCTAGATCCTAGTCATGCAAGTCTCACAATCAAAGCAATTGTAATCAAAGAATTGTGAGGAATAATTCTGTTGAGGCTGGTAGAATAGCAAATGTAGCTATAAAGCTATTTACCATTTGCTAATGGTATAGACAAATTTTAGACTGTAATGATGATTTCTTCATGTTTAACATTAACCAAAGATATCTTATTCAGTACAAAGAGTTGGAACACTCCCATAATTATTGACCTGACAGTACAAATTGTCATAGCTGTTCCTATGAAAACCATTCAGACAGGCTCAGTTGAAGGACATAGACCTATGTAATCATCTCTGTTGTACATACAGGTGCACCAGCTGAACATTATGCTACCCTGTAATGTGTCAAGAAGCCAAACAGAAGTAGGAATTGGTGGTTTGAAGAAAATGAAACTCCTAAATTAAGCCATCTTCACAGAGAACCTCTCATCTTTCTTCTATGTACTCGTGATTCAAGTCCGTCTTGACACTTTTTGAAGCTCTAAGCCTCAGAAAACAATAGATGGACAAGCACAAGTGACTTGTTCTTAGGCATTTATTTCTCTGTAGAAAGTACAGTAATGTTGTTTTAGTTTGCACTTAGAAGCTTAACTGTATAGGAGTTTCCTCTTTATCCTCTGATATTTTACACTTGGAATAACAATGCCATTATTTGTGCAAGACTGTGGTTTAGCCTACTGCAGTCACTAGGAAAAAATGAAGAAGGAAAGCTCTATGACAGCCATGTCTGGAGTCTACACTTCTTTTCACTACAGTCAGAGTGTGGGAGAAGTCAGAGTAAGCAGCCAGGAGCAATGCTATGGGCAAGTTTGCAGTGGGTATCCTAACTGTAAAGTTATTCTTCTACATTTCTGAGTGTGATCATTTAACTAAAATACTCATTTGTTTACTTTAAAGTGGTCTTTTCCGTGTGCATGCTACCAAGTACCCAGACAGGAACAAACTTGCTCTTTATGTAAATGCATATTTTAATAATGTTTTTAATGTATTTTTTCAGTTGATACAGTTCTTTCTCAAACTCCAGGCATACAAACATTCCAAATGAGTCTGTATTTACTGCCTGAAGCTTTAAAAATGTCTGTTAAACAAGCCCAAGTAAACTCCCCCCAAACCTTAAATCTTTTTATGCCAAATGCTAAATCTCATGGCATAAGGATCCAGAAGCCAAAAGGGTGCCATGGGGCAAATTGCGTGCGAAGCCTCTAATTCTGTGTGTCTTTGAATTTTATTGCACAATTTTTGTCGTTCCTGAAGGGTGCAGAGAGGAAGCTGGGAGAAGCAAAGTGAGAGTTAGGCTGTTATTACGCCTTTGCATCCCACAGAGCCGCTACGCCAGAGAGCTCTGTAGTGCCTGGTTACAGCAGCACGACTTCCACGCATCAGAGTTTTGGGCTTCAGGGAAACAGCCCCCCCGCCTCCACCCTCCCCTTCAAATTGTCATTGTTTTTCTCTTTTGCTAAGTCCATTCAGTCAGACTTTGAGTGGGACGCAGGGGAGCTGGAATGGAATTCCACTCATCCGTTACCACAGTGCTTATGGACTTGTGCTTGGAAGAAATTCACCCTCCAAAGTGTCTTTAGGACCAGGAAAACCTTAGAGTAGGTTTGTGTAGGGTAGGATACCTGCATATGCCATCTCTGGTCTTTTATTTTGTGCTACCTTGGAGTGTGTGACAGGCAGTTTTCCCTCTCTCCTCCTCTCAGCTCCCAGCTGTGTGACAAAGCCTGGGAGGCAGAACCCCTGATGGACACAGCTTTGTGGTAAGGTGTGTAAACCCTTGGGGAAATTCACTTCCAGGTACATGATCCAATAGAGAGACTTTTACTTCCCTCTGTCTTCTGCTGCTAATTAATTAATCCTCTGGCCAAGGATTTACCCCATATCCCAATGTTTTTCTTTTTAGTAGGCCACCTGGCTTATGGGCCTGTTGGCCTCACCCAGACTCATCTTTGTTTCACAGCTATTGAGTAGGTCTGAAAATTTTGGTGCAGAAGAAAAATCTCCACCCCAAGAAAAAATAAAGAAAACACCCCACTGTTCCCTTTTTCTTCTGTTTGACTCTGGGACAAAATTAAGCCTTTCTAAATATTCCATCCAAACCTGTGGGATTTTAAGGGGAGAGAAAATGGGAAGGATTGTTGTTTTCACCTTTAAAAACTAAAAGGCTGGTAGGATAGATATTCCTTGCAGATTTCTGCCATGAGAGACCCATATGAAGGCTTCTGCATAGTAGAATACAGAGCAGAGACAGGGCTCTCACCTGTTGGAAAGGATCATCTTTAGATCCACTATTCCAGTGGCATCCCATTGCCCTATTTAAACTTCATCAAGGGATATTGGGAGGGAAGTACCCTGTCTGCTCTAGATCCAGGCTCTACTATACTGTACTTAAACTAAATCCACTTACTGTAAGCTCTTCTGCATTTGTTTCAAAAAAAGTCTGTCTTTTCATGTGCTAAACATGGAATAGAAGATATTTTACTGATTTTTTTTTTAAAAAAAGAAACACACTCTATTTTAGGTTATAGTCATTACTTATACAAAATAAATGATCAAAACTAAGTAACAAACTCACATCTCTCTTTTGAGATTTTTATGCATAAAGAAATTGGGTTATCTACAAACACATTATGGTTTTGAAATGTGTTACTGCATTCTAAATACTTGAATTAAAACAATTTGGTTTGAATTGTACTATTATAGCAGACTCAAAATCCTTTTATCAGAGGTTCTTTTCTTCCCTCTTCTTTCTTTCTCTGGTGTTATTAAAGGTTTTCAAGCTTTGTTATTCGAATTAGATAAACACTATGGTAACTAGGAAAGCCAGCATGTTTTAGAAGTCTGCAGTTCTGAGTGCTTTCCAAAGAGACAAGGTAGTATTTGTATCCTAATATTCTCTCAATGCATGAAATATAATAAAAGGGAACTATTTCAATAATATTCCTTAAAAATTACAAGGCATAAAAAACTCGACAGAGTGAAGATATTGCTTGAGACACACCTTCAGGGTCAAGGTCAGTCCTTATGCGAAAGTATCACAGAGTGGAAGAATCTTAGTTTTTGAGGAATAGAGCACAACTTTTTTTAAGTAAATTCTTAATGCTAAGAAAAAATATTTCACTTACAGGTTTGTAAAGCGTCTACCTGTGTATGTCCTTTTTTGTGTGGACAGGTGGCTTTTAAAGGTCCATGTGAGAAGAATAACATATGTCTTTGCTACTCAAGTGAAACAGGAAGTCAGTATTAAAACATGCATGATTGAAGCTTACTAAGTAAAGATGACCAAATTTCAAAAATCTTGAAGTCTCAGTTTACAGCTCTGGATATAAGCGTGAAGGCCTCTGAACTGTACAAATGTTTTGGATGTGAAAAATATGGACAGACATCTTGTGAGAATTGCCTGTTTCATTTCAGAATCTGTGTCCTTCAGACTTTTCTTATTTCCTTTTTGGAATCAGAGCCATGTGCATGAGGACATATGGCATTGTGCACTTGCTAATGGTCACAGATCCATCAGAAGGTGTGTCATAACCATGGCAAAAAAGTTCAAATATGAAAATAATTCGTTTTCAAGATGCACTAACATCCCCATTGTATTATCTTACTTTAATTGGCATCTATCTTAGACACATTACTTTAAAATAAATCACTTTTTTGACTGCTATGAGGTTAAACATAGCTGAACTTTTAATTTCACTTTAGTTTATTTCCACCACACATTTTTGCTAAAGATATAGAGACAGAGAATTGATGTGTTCACAGCAATTTTTTTGCCTCTAGAAGAATTAACTACAAATTCTAGTAAGTTACTCAGTGTTTCTGTACCTTAAATTCCTTTCCATAAACTAAAATACTATTTGTTATGGATAGGCATAGGCATTTCATCCACAGACACAAAAAAGGCTTCTGCAGAAGTGGCAAATATAACTAGTCTGAGTTTGCAAGTAGGTCAATAGGTCTGCAAACATATGAAATTATTTACTCTATGTTACAGATTAAATATGAGTCAGTAGAAGAATGAGAGTCTACTGTTATTTTCTGGGAGTCTTTGATCAGCATGTGTTTCAAGATTTTAGTGACTTATTTTATAAATAACATTTAGGATGAAAAGTTTTCAAATATTTTACATATTTAAGATGCTTGGGACATGACTTCTGTAGGTACTTAGAAAATGCACTGCCTTGTGTCTTTAGTTCTAATTTTTGTCTGTTGTCTTAAGAGGACTTAAGCCCAAATTTAAAAGACAAGAAAAATGCAATTAATGTATGCCATTGACACATTGGTTTAAGTCATCTTTCCCAGCCTGGCCAAAGGGCAGCAATGTGAATGTGTCTAAAAATGGCCCATTCTGGATGATTTCCATCATCCTACTTGGTCCTCAGTTGCTGCCCCAGAAGTGTATGGGTCTTCCACGGGTCTCATGTCATATCTGACGTCCCCGCAGAGGACTTCCACATATATCTGGACTATGTTTTGGCACCTGAGTCACTTCCAGGAACCCTTGGAGGAAGACACAGAGAATATTCCAGGATAGCATCAAGCTGTCCTTTGTCTGCTTGCAATCAATAGCTCTGGTCAAAGCACCATTTTCAGCATTTGAGGCTATTCCCTGACAGACAAGATGTTTCTTTGTTATGCTGCCTTGTTTGAATTCAGAAGCAGGATTCCTCATCACATCCTCTCCTCAGCAATTATATTTTTGATCTCTGAATAAAATTTTACCCTAAATATCAAAAATCATGTTTGCATGAATTTTTCAGGGCTTGGAAATGTTAGCTTCCCTCTTTTGGATTTTGGCACTAGGCATAAATGTGATGGGAGTAATTGCATCTGAAGGATTCTTTAAAGCACAGTCCCAGTGGGCTACTACTTGATTGCTGATTAGGCGGGATACTTGGAATATTGTGAAAAAGAAAATAAATCCTGAAAAGTAGAAATGGTAGAATTGCCAAGAATTAATGCAAGAAGGTAAAACTCTGCTTGGAAGAAAACCAGATTATATAGGTAGGCAGTGTTATGATGATGAAACAATTGCTGATGGAAAATTTATTACCTGGATATTATAGAGCATCTGTTAAAGCTAGACATTTTCACACCCATTAACTCTAGAAAATATGTATTTTTATAAGAACTTATGAAACAACACCTTAGATTATTAAGGTTGTTTTTCTAGGAATTTAGAAATATTCCCCCAAATGGACATGTTATTGTGTCCATATTTTAGAAAAATAAATGGGAAAACCTTAGAGATTACAGGCCCTCTAACCTGACACAGGCCAAAGATTAACCAAGCATGATATGGTTTTAAAAAAGAAATAAGAAGAGTAATATAACTGATACAAATGAATATGGATTTACAGAAACTTGCTTTATACATTTTTCCATAAGACATATTTTACAAAAACAAATTATAATAAAAAAGAAATAAAATAAAATAAAATAAAATAATTTTTTTAAAAAAAAACACCTTAGAAACAAAAACACATATCATACAAAAAGAACAATAATGAGGTGGGGGAGAGCTTAAAGCAGCATAATGAAGGATTGTTTTCCTTTTGACCAAATGCTACATATCCTAATGAGGAAGGTCAAATTAATAATGAAGTCTAAGTAACCTTCACTAAACAAAGAAAAAAGCCTTTCTAACTGTCCAATAAAAATATGAAATGCAAAATATTATTTATCATTTCTTATTCCTTCCTGCTTAGTCTTCCCATCAATAATCTGAAACTATTGATAAAATCTGTGATTGATAAAGGATAGGAAATTAATCTGAACAGAGGATGGGCCTCAGATTGTTGGGCATGTGCATAAACATGAAATATCAAAGAGAAGATTTTTTTTGTGATGGATAATGATGTCTGACAAACCTACAGCATTTTTTTTAAGGAATCAAAGCTTACATGAACAAAAATTTAGTTGATTCATTTTTCTCAAATATACAAAAGAAATTCAGAATTTTTAAAACTTTTTAATTAAAATTTCTCAAAAAATTAAAGTTTTCTTAATGGAAAGTTCTTAGGAATTTTCCTCAAATTTTAAATGATCTTGTGAAATAATCATATCTCGGACTGATGCCATTAGCAAGAAATATCAACTAGAAATGAATGCATAAAGAGCTCCAAAGGACAGAGTGACACCCATACAAAAATACTTTGTGACACTGATTCTGCCATGTACCACCAACTTTCAGAATTTTCCCACCACTTCAGGTAAAAGGGTTAAATATAAAGGTACAGCTTTTTTTGATTAAAGATGCTCATGCACCAGTTAAGACAGAATTTTGTTAGTGTGTGTTAGTCTATGACAACACAGTCTCTCAGTGGGTCAAAATATGGAATTCCTCAAGGCTGAGGGTAGATATCATTTAACAGAGGTGTACAGAAAAAAATTTTATAAGGGCAACATCTGTACTACTAACATAATATAAATAGAATAATATACGTCATAATGAGAAAAATTTTCTATGGCTGAAACATAAAAACTGTCAGAGAACAGGTCAGAACATATCTTGCTATAATCCAGGGCTGCAAAATATGCTCAGAAACAACAATATAGTATGTTTTGAACTTAGCAATTTCTGAATGACAGATGGAACATTCATTTTTGTTTCTGCACACCTTTTCTTTACTTCTCTCTCCTTTACTTTCCTCTTTCTCTTTCCATATCTGTAGAAAAAAAAGACTCTATTATTTTATGAGAAGATTAATAGTTGAGTTTATTCAACAAGGTTAGAGGGTGTAAATTTCATTTGGCTTACTCATCATCCATTGACACTAGAGAAGGATGAAACCTGCTGAATTATGTAACATTAGATTTTGTGAGCACAAGGCCTTAAAAAGCTAAGCTATTACTCATTCTAAAATATTCCCAACTCATAAATTACCCAGTGATCATTTATAGTCTAACTTTTGTGTTAGCATTGCAAGAATGCTTATAAAATTAATTTAATGTGAGCAGTAGAATTACTGTATTATAAACCAGTTTATAAAGAAAACATATAATTTGAAGGCTTTACTTGAGGATATTCTTTATTTTATAATAATTGAACACATAATAATTACACAAAAATTCTTTTTAAAGGTAAGTATATTTAGTATTTGTTTTTTCTTCAGGAGGGTGTTGGAGATATCCCTTGTTCATGTTGAATACAACTGCATAAGAGCACACCTGACAAGTTATATATGTGCTGGGGTTTGCAGGGATAATAGTTCAGTGTACTGCCCAAACAGACTGAGGCACTAACTGGACTCCATTAGTCTTTATCAAGCCCAGTATCCTTTGTTGCCACTGTTGCCTAAAAAGATGTGACAGTTTCTGTCATGGTACAGAATGGTGGATGAGGTACATAGCAAACTAGTGGAGGGAGTCAGTGTTGGACTAAAGGTGCAAGAGACTGACAGTATTAAACTTTGTAATTCTCTTTGTCTGTAATGTCCCTACAGAGGTTGTTCTACTCACTTCCTCTGATATAACAACTCCCAGCTTCTAAGACAAGACATGTAGTTTCCCAAACTTTTCCAATATTCCAATACTTTTTCAAGTCAGCTTTCGTATCCAAAAAAAAAATGTTTACTCTTTTCACTTCCATGCATATTTTCAGAAAAGCATCCCTTCTCACTAACTCTTTCTAAGCTTTTGATTGTCTGCCACAGCACAGTGCCCCAAGACAGCATCTGTAGCTGGCCTAAGACAATTGATTCATTCTGAAAAAGAACAAAAAGGACCAATTAAAGACCCCCTGACTGTTCAGGAAAAAGTCTTGGCCAGGTAATATTTCATCCTTCTCCTCTAACAGCTAGTGCTTATACTTGTTTTCTTCCATTTGTTGTATGAGTTGGATGAGCTCTGCCCACAGCCAGACAGGAGAATTCAGCTACATGGGTACCCTGCCTTGCACCACAGACTGAGAGATTCAACATTGCAATCACACTGGGGCAATGCTGCCCAATCTGCTCAGTAGCAATAAAATTCACATGTAATTTCTGCACTGCAATTTCTATGCAACTGCTTTATTTTTACCCCTCTTGTCTCCAGTTTAGAGAGGGGCCACATGGCAAGGTTCTACTGATTTCTGCTTTCACTATTATAAAACCTTCTGCCCTTATGGGGACTAGGGCAAACATAGATTAGAAAACCCCATTTCATATTTAAATGCTCTATTTCCAACAATCTCCTAGCAATTTGTTGTTTTGACCTTTGCACATATTTTTTGCAGACTGAAGATGGGAGGGGGCAAGTCTGAGACAGGTGTAGGGAGACTGAGTTATAAAGAGACAAATTCAGAGAGGAAGTAGACTTAACTGCTAATTTTCAAATATCCTAATTTTTGTAAACGTAGAGAAATAATCTTTTTAAAAATAAAATTATATTAATTATTTGGGTGGTAGCTGGATTACACTTTTAGTGGGAGCTAGTCACATGGTTCTTAATCCTCGATTTTGTAAAGGGTTTTGTGTACAAATAAATATACCTGTTATTTTTACAAGACTACAGACCCTATTTTGGAAATCACTGAACAATGAAGTCTCGTGCAAATAAGCATGGAGCAAACAGAGGGGAGTGAGATTATAAAGGGATTATAAGGGGAGTGAGATGAAGGGCAGGGTGCAGCCCAGCTCTGGCACTGTGAGGGCAGGAGTACTCACTGCAAGGCACAGTATGAATGAAAGAGGGTGGGCTCAGTACCCTCAACCACCTCTATAAATTCACCCTGGCCAGCTGTAGTCTGAGAACCAAAGGCTCATAACTGAAGAATCAAGCCTTGGCTTTGCTTGTACAAATCACATCCAGAGAACTGCGTACACACACACATGAGTTTCATAATGTGCCTACCAGCAGATCTAGATCTGTTCCAGGTTAAAAACACATGCTAATGTATTATTCCTCGGAAGTGATTTCCTTAGCTGCCTTAGAGAAATGGGACCTGAAGGGCAGGGCAGATGGGAGTTCCCCTGCTGGAAAATATGCCCCTTTCCAGGTGTGCACATGAACTAGCGGAAGGGCAACTTCAGCTTATGAATACGCTGTGCTTCAGGCATCTGCTGGGGTTACTAGCACTAGCTCTTTCAGATCTGCTTCCAGTACCCCGGGTAGTACTTAAAGAGTAAAGAGAATATTCCAATCAGCTGCCACAGACAGCCACAGACAGTATTTTTGCAGCCAGAAGAATTTTAAGACAGTTAGTTCTGCCAGGTTAAATTAAAGAAGGCATGTCATCGGTAGAAAGCAGTGCTTTGTACAGGTATGACATGGTATAAACTCCCCACAGCGTAACAGGGTTGGCTGTAAACATGGCAAAGTAGGCAGTTCCTGGAGGCAGCAAGTAGTCCTGGGCATGCTGTCTACTCTCCCTTTCCTGGTGAGCCTGTACTGCAGAGGGATGGTGTTTCACAGGCAAGCAAAGCATTCCCTGCCATAGAAGAAGTTTGCCCAAAGAAGACAAACTATTTGAGGAGGAGGAAAATACAAAACAAAACACAACACAACAAAACAAGAGGAAAAAAAAACAAAAACCAAAAAAACACCCAAACAAACAAAAGCCCCACACAACCTCAACTCCCTTAACTCTCCAGGGTTTTCCTCTTAGCTCTTCATTTAATTCTGCTCTTTCCTTCTCTCCATCTCACTTTAACTGTAAGCATTCCCACTCTTTTCTCAGCCCTTGTATTCCAAAAAGTTCAGTTCTCTCTGTAGCCATGAGAATCTCTGAGCCAGCTTCTAGCCAAATGAGGCTTTTCCATCTTGCTTTTAAGCTTTTTTTAAACCAAGCTCTACTAACTGGGCATTAATGCCCTCCCTGTTTAGACTCATAATATGGCAATGCTATTTTGCTATCCTGAATCCTGCCCTGAGACTGCTTTTCTGTGTAGCCAATGATTGACTGCTGTCACCACAGACCTCAAGGGAATGGTGGAGTGGAAAAGACCAGGATCCACAGACAATCACCTCCTCCTGTTAAGTTCTCCTGGAAACACGAGGTTCCATAAATATATGCAAGATTTGATACAAGGCTTGGACATTTACAAGGCTGATGTTGTGAAGCAGATTTTTTGCTACATCTCTTTGATCAGTTGTCCTTGAAGCCATATGTGATAAAGTGAGGTAAAACACCTGGGACAGGAAGGAGAAGGTTTGCATAGAAATGCAATGGAATTTCCATTTGCCACATTTTGTTGTAGGGGGAGAATGGCTGCACTGATTGGGCCTTCACAAATTCTTTTTCAAACACATTCAGTAATCAGGTGGCTTTGGATAGCACAATCCAAGTGGTCTGCCCAGCCTGGTCATCACATTTCCTGGCAAAAGCATTCTGGCTGTCACAAATTATGGTAAGCTATTGTCTATCTTTTCAGGGATGAAAATAGTCATCCTAGACAAGGCATAACATATGATAGGATAAACTGTGCAGTTATGGAAATTTATTATGCCTTGCTATTAATAAGTGGAGCGGGCAAAATCCCTTATATCAGAACATTTGTCTCTGAAATACAAAGTAACCACAACACATGATCTGTCAAAAACTATCATGATGATAAACAATAGGGTGAGCTCCAAAATAAATAAATAAACACTGCCAAAGAAATTATTTGCATATTTTTCTCTCTCCCCAACCAGTGCTTGAAAAATGTCCTCATTCAATGTGCTTGCTCATCCACGCAGCTGCCAGCTGTGCCTCCTTCCTTCAGCAGTAGTCACATGTTAAATGGTTTTTAATACTGAGTCCATACTGCTGCAGAAACCTAAGATATGCAATACAGCTCTCTCCAGCCCCTTAGAATTTGTGTGGAATTATGATTTCAGTGCTGCAACAAAAATTTGACATTCAGTTGAAGACTGTGGCATGCAGGAAACCAAGACAGACAAAGTACAACCAAAAATGTCCAGACACTAAGAGACATCTCCAGCAACCCTCATGTAATTAACATAAATCTGGCCTGCCAAAAGTACTAACAGCACTTGAAGCAGCTTTGAAATCCCAAATGTACATCTTCTAAATTTAGAGCTCTGTTCTTACTATATTCTGTTATGCACATGTTTAGATTTCTGTTGATTGTTTGCAGAAGAAAAGGAATGTAAAGGTTGCTTGTTTAGAGTGAAACCATGGCCTACAACTACAACTCAGTGCTGAGGGATGAAGAAAAAGCTACCGTACCTATGCAGGAATTTAGAGTGGCATCATGATTCACAACGAGCTCAGAACTGAGGCAGCTGCTGTGCCCTTAGATGTGTTTGCCAGCACAGGCAGGCCACTCCGTGCCCTGTGCTCTGCCTCTTGCAGATGCTAAAAGAAGTGGTGGATCAGCACAGCTGCTACACTCCCCAAGTGTGAGATCCTGACTAAAACTGTTCCCTATGTGGGTGGCACAGATAGGGGAGAGAAAACTAGAGCGCACTATAGTGAAACTGAAGATGGTTGCAACAGGCACTGAGTAGAAATGCAGACTTCAAAGTTGGAGGAGGAAGGTAAGGACCAACATAGATTTTTTCTTTTTCAGGACCATCACCATTCCGAACCTGGTACTCAACAGACAGACAGCTGTTTCACACCCCCTTTAACTTGCTAAAGACGGATAGATTTGGCTACAGTTCCGTTGTTTAGCACCACCTAATTAGCCATAACGTCTAAATTTTTGATCTGTGTATTTGTTGCAGGGCTTCAGCTTCAGTCACCCCCCTTGGACATTTCTCCTATGGACTTCTATGGCATGTCTGTGCCATTACATAATTGAGAGAACAAACACGTATCTAATTTTTTTAAGTGGTATTATATATTTATATCCTGTATGGAAGGAGATAAGTTACATATTATAGTTTTTAGCTGCTTTCTAAAATGTAAAACTTTTGCATTTGCTGTTTCTGGACTTAGGTACACTTTCATGAAAGTGAAACTGCTTTAATGTGTGCTTTTACATGTTCTTTTGTAACAATAACATTGTTTTACTTCACAATTATTAAGGTTTTATGCCATTATGAACCTGGAGATTTTTTTTTACTTAGTTATTCCCTTGTAGTTCTATTAACTTAATGAAATACATTTTGATGGGAAAATGTGACAGCAATTATTTACTGATCTATATCATCACATTTATCATTTTTCTCCATTTCTTGTGGCAATTCTGTAAGAAATGCCGCCTTGTCCCAGGAAGCTGAAACCATATTTTCTAAAGTTTAAGGTCTCTTTATACCAATATATCTTCTTTTCTTTGTAAGTAATTTTACCAGTAGTCTAAAGAGGTAGAGCATGTACTCAGTGGAGTACACAAACACTATGGACAAAGACAGATTGCTTGATTCTAATGGATACCATCTCAGTAGTGGATGGGATAATCTCTAGGTAAGGTGTTAGGTTGCTGTTAATGTAACCATGAAGGCAGAGGCTAGTAACAGGATAATCCTAGTAGATATCCTCAAGTGTTGAAACCAGTTTTATGATATCCTCTGCACAATAATGGAAGCAAAAGGGGTCAGATAAATAACACATTTTTAACCATTTGTGTATTGGTCACTGGATCTTAGATAACAGAAACAGCAGCCAGAGATGCTCTTGCCTGAGAAGAAATATTCTGCATTTAGTACCAGAAATATGCTAAGATAGTTGTCATTACTAAAATAGCTTTTCAAACTTCCAGCTTCTCCCATAAGCGTAAAATGGGGGGAAAATGCACAGAAAGGGTCTTCACATCAAAGTTGTTTCTGAAAGAGAATGAGAGGCAAATGTTATGCATGAAACATTTACACAGAACAAAAAAGAACTGAAAAAAAAAATCTACAGGCCAGCCTGTAGAACCCACAACACAAAACCTATTCGTGTTAGATAACAGCCTGTACAGTTCTTTAACATCTGCCCTTAATGTGTAACAAAGTTAAAAATTTTAATAGGGATGACTTCATCCTGGAAGAAGCTTGCTCATCATCTCATGCATCAAAAAATTTTCCAGCATTTCTAAAAATAATAAATGTTGATATCTTTTTGCAAAAGCTCCTGAGATCAAAAACTTGATTTTGGATCTTATTTAAATTAACTAGTAGTTAAATATTACCATAAAACAAACTGTTTCTAGGTATAAATGTCATAATCTAATTGTATTTACCTTGTGCAGACTGAATGCACAACATTAAATTATTTGCTTATACATATATATATTAATGCATACAGACATATATAGAGTTTTTGTTGGCTATATATATAAATATATATATACAAAACTACATACAGTTTTGTTGGGTTTTGTATATTTTGCAATGAAACAGTCATTGCAACCACATATTTAAAGTGATAAGTATTTTCAAAATGTGAGTCCTGTCAAAAAATAAAATCCTGGATACCCACAAGCCTGGTTCACGAGTAAAACAGATTTTACAGAGCAAGAAGATATCCTAGTTAAAAGAAGATTGAAAACAAACTAGAATATAAAATATTAATATGAAACCTGAGTAAATAACAAAGCATTATATATAAACCACAAGCTGAAATATACTCAACCTGAAGAAAGGACTGCATGGGCAAAAGCTTGTCCGTTTTTTTTTTCCAGTTGCATCCATGAATTTAGTAAAAATATCCCTTTTCCTTGCAAAATTTGCACTAAATATATCTTCAGATAACCACGACTCCAGCAATACAAATTAACAAAAGGAATTTAAATGTAGAAAATCTCTAGATTGTGTATGCTTATTCAAGATTGCAAACTGTAACTATATGTGTATTTTCCATAGAAATTTGGGAGCAGGGGGTAATTTTAACGAAACACTACACCAATCACATTCAATAAAGTGCCAGGGACTGAGTTCATCACCTTCAGAGGATGGCACAAGGAAATATGTGCTAAGATGGTATCATTTTAGACTAACATAGAGTATGAGAATATTTTACAGGCAAAAGCTGTATAGAAACTAATCATACTTTTGAGCAACCATCATTATGTTTTGTAAATACATGAAAAATGGGGAATTTTCAAGTTATTACATTCCTGTGCCAATACAATTCTGATGGAAGATCACTCAACTTCACTTAACTAAAATATTTTAAATTTAGGATTCTATTTACAGATTAGCTTGGGTAAAAAATTGTGACCAAACAACCATTTTTGTCAAGACCACAAGACTAATCAATGTGTGCTAGCATAATAAATCTAGATTTCTCCAAAATTCGGGTCACTTTAAAATTGACAGAGACAACACAGATCAGGTTAAAACTGGTTCACTGAAAGATCTCAGACTAGACATTCCTGTTCTTTAGAGAATTTCTTTTAGCCATATTATTTTTATACATGTGGTGGTCATCTAAAAGATGTTACAAAAAATCTTTGTTAATAAATTTTGCTGATAACTCAAAGATTAGTGATAGGAGAGGATCATCACGAATGATCAGAACAGTCTGCTCAAAATGCCATCCTCCCACTCCCAATTTATTTGTTAATATTAATACGTTACCAAATAATATACTTGGGAGTAAAGAATAAAAATTGTGGCTATACACTGACCAGTTCTGCTTTAGAAAACTACGGTAAAAGGATCAATTTCAAGACACTGTGGGTTAGCCACTTCCGCTACCAGGACAAGTGTATGGAGAAAAAAATAAAAATAGACTTGACATGATCCACAGTCTTATAAAACAAGAATAATTGAGTGGAAGCAGAGAGGTGGTCTTGTCTCCACACACTGCCTTAGCCGTCAAGCACTGGCTGTGAAACTGGTTAAACAGGACTCTAAGCCAAAAAGCTGGGCTGCCAGGTTCCTCCACAGAGACTATGGGTAGAGATAGCCTGTGACAGAGGTCATCCAACACACAAAGCTGAGCTGAGCTGCTGTGGGCCATCTCACACCAGCCTCTGACCAGGCACAGATTTAATGAGGTTTTGCTTTCCTCGTAGTGATGGTGTGAGGAGCATTAGTGGAGAAATCCCCTCCAGTCAGTGGTGCCACGGTCTTCATCTCTCCTGTAAAACATAGTTTAGAATCCCTAAAAAATGCAAAGTTTAGATCCAAATAGTTTGTTTGGTAGAGGAAATTTATTAGAGGCATCTGAGCCACGTCTGGCACTGACAGTTTGGGTCCTGGAGAGAGCACAGCCGGGAGCTGCTGCGCCTGGACTCCGTTAGCTGCAGCGCTTTCAGCACTGATCCCACTCTAATGCAGCTTTATTGCTTCCTGTAGCTGAGCTAATTTGTTCAGAGGTAGCATGTGTATCTCTGCACGGCACTGCACTGTGTCATGTGCATATACCTTTTATGGGCTGTAATGCATGGGATGTCAGGCTAAGATGATCTAATAATCCTTTCTGGCCCTAAACCGCATGAAACCATCATCAGTCACTTCCATTAATCTTCCATGAAGGAAAATAAGACACCTGAACATAGCAAGACAGTGAGATACAGCAGTAAAAATGTTGAAAATGTTTCTCAACTTCACCCTGATCGCTCTCTAATTCTGCCATAAATTACCAGCCTGTGTACGTACAGACACTGAGATACTCTCAGGCTGCTGCAGAGGACTTCAGCTTGGACTTGTTACCAAGGTAGTGGCAATTGGTATATTTTGGGGGGAGAATAAGAAAGTGATGGTGGTACACAAAAAAGTCCACCATGGTTATCAAATCCCTTGCACAGTAGCACAAGGATTTTTAGGCATAGGCACACCGTGTTAGACAATGATGGCCATGCAGCCCTCACTATTTTCATTAGCCTGAAAGAGAAACAAACAGTCTCGGATTAACTCTCTCTGCTTTCAAGTCTTGTGCAAAACGCAATGAGTAAATTGCAATCTGGAAATGGGTAAAAAGCTTTGGATCAAAAAATTCCGATGGATCTTGGCCAGTTTGTGCACAAGTTACCATGACAGGGTCTCATTGCTCCATACACGGGAAACAAACAGCTGGAGGGCCTAAGCATCCACATGATGAGGGTTGGAGACAACCAAGCCTGGGAGATGTGCTGATTTTTTTTTTCTTTTGGCATGTGAAAAGGTTTATTTTGGACAGCATCTGTTTTACTTTTTGTTCTCCATTCCTCTAAAAAGGGAGTGACTAGGTCAGATGGACCCCCTGGAAGGAGCAGAGATTCCTCCTTTCCCTGGAGAGCAGATGAGCATGCTTGAGGATTGAGTGGGAGGAGGAGGATAGGAGGAGCTCCCAGGCTTCTCCAGGGTCTAGTGGGGAGAAAAGAAGAGAAGAGAGTGAGAGCCCTAGTGAGGAGATGGGAGCCTGCTGTTCTGGAGAGGTTCATGAAAGGAGCAGGGAGCATGTGCACACCCAGGTTCCCTTGGCGACAGGAAAAAACTTCCTAGGGATCAGAGAGGACCGCACAGAGCTTGCTGTAACCCAGAAAGTTTCTAAATTTCCTGAAACCAAACCTGGAAACAAGGACCCACCTAACACCATGCAGGGGTAGAAGAGTGAAGCTGTTTAGAAACTTTTGTTCTTTTATATATATGTATATTTAATCCTCGCAGAGAGGGAAACTGTTTCTTTATTTATAAAGTTAAATGTTCTCATTTCTCTTCTGTACAAGTTGTTCTTGTGCATTTAAAAGACCCTTCAGTCTCTTCAGGTTGCTTGCAGGAAGGAAAAAAGGACTAGATCATCATCAAAGCTTTGTCTTCTCACAAGATGTGGAGCCCAAAGTGGGGAACCCACCCCAGTCTTGCTCCTCAGCACTAGAGATGTGTAAATGATAGAAATACTCAGAAACAGCTATTGAATTTCATCTGTGACATTAAACAGCCTCTAAAAGGTATATGAAAAATTGATAAAAACATATTGGTTAACATTTTACTAATTCTTAATTTAGTTTCAATAGGTTAAATAGGGAGAAAATTTGATTTTGGTTCATTGGTAGTTCAGGAAAAAAAGAAACAAGCAAAAAAGAAAGTGGGGGGGGTTGATCAAATTCAAAACTATTTTTTGTTTTATAGTTTCATGAAATATTACAAAAGTGATGCAACTCAAAACATTTTATGTGGCTTCAAAAACATTTTAAAACTGCTTTCTTCAAAATAAATTGAAAGGAAATTTCAAAATGGAATGTTATTTCAAATTAAATAATTGAAATGCTTGACTTAAAATAATGTCAAAAGGAAATATGTGATTCTTAAAAAAAATGACAAGGTTCTCTTCAAAGTGAAGCACCCAACAAAATTAACACAATTTTGCAAAATCTTTTGGTATATCTCTGCTTCCGTTGCAAACAAACAAACAAACAAACAAAAAAATAAGAAATTTTTCACAAACAAGCAAACATTAAGAGCCAAAAGACATGCAAGCACTGAACATTTTCTGGCCATACACACCAGAAGTGCTCCAAAGAGTTTGTTTAGTCATAACCAGAAAAGCTTACCAAAAACCCAGATCTGTTAAAAATAAAATTGGAAACAGATATGTCATGAATGGGTTTTGTTGCCTTTTATTATTTCGCATTTTCTTTTGCATTCCTTCTCTTCTCCTTTTGCCCAGTCCTTCTTATATGCCTGTGTAACAGACACTCCAGGACAAAACATCCTGTGATCTCCACACAAATGCCTCCCCAGAGTGATTTTGGGGCAAAGTCTGTGCTGGCAGAAATTGTCTCCCTACTTGTAAATTAGATTATGTTTGCATGGGTCTCACCTGATGACTTCAGGAACTATTATTTTAAAGGCTTGTTTTACAGAGAGCCTCAACATATTTCAGCAGTTTTTATTCCATAGATTTTCATAGGCATGATGAAAGTTTCCTCTTTGGAATTAAGAGGAAACAAAGCCAGAGTCATCGTCACTTGAGGATTTCAATTGTTAAAGAACCATAATTGTTTTGAGGGCAAGGTGAAGAACATGCAATAATGCAATACTCCCTTTGCAGACTAAGGACTCTCCTAAACAGGAAGAAGATCTGAGAGGTTAAGCAGAAAATGAGAACTCATGGCCTTTAGGAAAAACAGAGCCTACAGGGTATTTTCACATATTCACAGTCCCAGAAAGGCAAAAAAAAAAAGCCCATCAAACTGCTCTGGAAGAAGAGTGCCTTGAGCTAATGCTGACCCGAAATGCTGAGCCATATGTCCTGCTGCTGTGCCATACAGATGCCCCATCTTCAACTGTCAGCTGTGTTTATTAGTTTTGGTATCACACCTCAGGAACAAAGTTGCCTTGCTTTTGAATCTACACTGGCTCCCAAAGTACCAGGTAAGCACAATTCTAGGTCACAGGGAAAAATGCTGTGCAAGTATGTCAACATGGGTTAGGTTTATGCTGTCCCTATTTAGTAATGCTGGATGAATATGGATCACAGCAGGTACCAGGATGCTGGAAAAGAAAGCAGGTTAAATCAGTTTGATGTCCCTGAGATTAAAAGTATCTGCTCTGTTTCTTATTGACTGAGTCCTCTGGTGCTGATGAGTTCATATGGGGGACTTCTGTTTTTCTAGTGTTTCTCTGGAAGATAAATCTTCTTTTTGTTAAATCAATGTTCCTCTTCTATTTTTTTTTTAATATGAAAAACAGAATTCACTGGAAAGCTCTCACTCTTCTTGTTTACTACTTTCCCTTTCCCTCCTTTCTCTTCCTCTCTCTTTCTCTCCTTCTCTTTCTCATTTTGACCTTTTGAAGGCTTTTTAACATTGTAGGCATACCAAGTTTAGTCTTTGTCATTTTATTTTTTCCTGGAGGAGCTCTGGAAAGTCATGTGTTTTGGGTGTTCTGGTGCTGCTGTATAAAGAACGAGGAACTTGAACAAAGACTTCCTTTGCCCAGAATTGTAATTACTTGCTGAAGTTGCTAACAAAAGCAGCGGCAGATGAACAAAATTATTCTAGACACTGAAAAGCTTGTATGATGACAGATTGAAGAGATGGAAACTGTTTAGGAAAAAGAAAAAAAAAGCCTAGGTAATTTTTGTTCAGAACAATCAGACTTATTAAAGAAATAAAAATTAGGTATAAGTAACAGTAGCACAATTAATGTAAATTAATGTGTAAATCAGTGCTGCACCTCAATATGGAATACTTTGCTCTGTTGGCTAAGGTACCATCACAAAGGTGAAGTGGGTTTTGAAAATTATACAAAGTTTCTTAGCTCTCGTCACACTGAGAACAGCAAGAATTCATGAGTGGATAGACCTGTTGATAAGAAAGTCTATGTCTATTTGTTGAGCCTAGCTATGTCCTGAGATTTACAGGATGAACTTTGTCATCTTTTGTGAAAGTCAAAATAAATCATGTCTTCCAATCTTCTTGTATTTGCTCTCTTGTTATCACACCCAATAATTAATGTGAACAAAGAATGTGAATATCTTACAGAGGCACAGATTTCTTTTACAGAAGCCATGGTGATCTGTCTCCATATTATTTTCAGCTAGCTCTTTTATAATTCTGTTTTTAATTAGCATTTTGACCAATTTTCTTGGTGCTAAAGTAATACTTCTCAGCCCTGGATTTCCCAGAATAACCTTTACAGCAAAATACCATTTGCAACATAGCTGTTCTCTGAGAGAGCAACTGTTTGAAACAACTTTGAAAATGTCTTTGAGGCCCAGAAGTCCTCTTGAAGCAGTGCCAAAATACTCCCTAAAATCAAGGCCAAGCTTCTGGTGCAGCTTCTTCAGACAGATCTTAACCATAGGAATTTACCCCTTATAGTATTTTGTTTGTGCCCTGCCACCATACCATCCTCCCCAGCCAGCTGATTCAAACAGCAGTCCTGTGGTTCCCCTGTATGTGTCCATGGGCAGTACACCCATCATCAGACCAGTGCCCATGGCCCTAATCCCTACACAACATTTGGGTCTACACAGCGGGGGAAGTGCCCTCCACAGTGAAACTTACAGGCTTTAACCCTTGGTCATCCAGGCTGGATGGTGATCATCACAGTTACCATCATACTCCCACAAGAAATAAATTCAGTCAAATGGAAATGAAGGGGGTGTGAGCTAGGACAGATTTTTTTTTTCCTGATAAGCTTACCTGGAATCCCTCTTGCTGGTCCAGAGAGTACACATTCCTGATTGGTAAAGTGTGCTCNTTTTTATGTTAGTCTGACAAAAATCCAGAACTTGTATATCACACAAAATAACTTGAACAATAGAAAAGGAATTTTTAATTGTGGAACTCAATAAAAACATAATGTTTAAAAGTATAGAATTTTCAAGTGTATGGGACAAAGCAACAATCTACCTTCTCGAACTTCTGTATGTCCCATCACTGTAAGTCTTCAAGGCCTGGTTAGGTGAGCAGACTGGTTTAGTGGAAGGTGTCCCTCACCAAGCCCAAGCAGAGGGCTTGGAACTAGATAATCTCTAAGGTCCCTTTCAACCCGACCATTCTATGATTCTCTTGGTGTGTAGTCCAAACTTTGGTTCCTCGGCTGAATTTCCTTTCCTGTTGCCCTCCAGACATGTTTTAAAGAACCAAGAAAGATCAAGTGATCAGTGCCAAAGTACACTAAAGAAATAATTTTAGTGAGTTTTGCCATAAATATCAATAATTGAATATGATAAATGTAATAAAAAATGAAAAAAAATGCTCTGTGAAGGAAAAAATCCTTAATCCATTTTTTGGTAAAAGTAATGAAGAGAACAGCCTTGCTGCTGATGCTTTCATGTGCTTTACTTAATTTTCTTCTTCTACCAGGCTAAACGATGAGACATCAGGTCTGAGTGTAATTGCAGTGACAATGTTTTCTTGATGGCATCCTAGAGCAATGTAGTTAGCACCTGTCCTCCTTTGGTAGAAAGAGTGAATCTATACCCACGTAAATGAGAACTCTTTTTGCTTCTTTGAGAGGGAACAGCAAACTGCCAGGAAGAGTAATTACATCAGATGCAGGCACAGTGGATTTGGGAGAAGCCTCTAATTTGCTTCATCTCATGGCTCTTTCTGTGTAGTTTCACATTGTGTGTACACTCAGTGGTCACCTGTATTAGTCCTGCTGCGCACGTGGTCCTGCCTCTTGGTTGGAAAAGTCAATTGCTTCCACAGCCTTTCACCTCTTAACATTTTAATTCTTCTGTGCCTGTCATCGTTTTTGTGACCTAACTGAAAGTCTCCAGTTGAAAAACATAATTTACATTTCTGAACTCTACTAACAGATCTATTAGCATTAATACCTCCTCACTGGTTTGTATATATGTGTCCTATTTACCATGAAGGTTAGGAGCTGTTCTTTGGGCTGTGCATTTGTGCTGCACCTGGAAGTATGGAGTCTCTTGATCTCGTACATAATACAAAAGACTAATCTTGAATATCAATAAAAGCATTATTTACTCCAAAAAAAAAAAAAAAAAAAAAAAAAAAACCACCAAAAAACAAGCTTCACTGAGTTTTCCTATCAATGCTAATGTGAGTCTGAAATCTAAGCAGCAACCATGGCTTACACGTCCCTTTGACGAAAACACTAAGCAGTGATTTTTCCAAAGTAAATCTGGCAAACAGTAAATCTGGTATGTGGCCAACTAAAGTAGAAAAAGGGAGGAAGAAAAAGACTAGTAAAAGACTAGTTCTGAGTAAAAGTCACAAGTTGATTTCAAGTGTTAGTGGATAAACAATTATTTTAAGCAACGTTTAAACCACGTCTCTTTTTTTAAGAGAGCCAAAAGAGACCATTCCATGAATCAGGTAAAACCAGAACTAGTAAATAATAAAAAAAGCACAGGATATTAAGTGTACCGTTTCTTCTTTCAGTTGCATATTTAAAAGAAGCATATTTACAGGGAAAAAATTACTTTAGATCCCATTCTTTTGACAAGGATTAGAATTAATGTTTCTTCCCTTTATATATAATTTTTAGTCAAGACCATGGAAATATTTTTAGTGGATAAAGTTCATGAATCTGATAAGGTTCATAAATTCAACTGGAGCACAAGAGGTCTTAGAAACAAAACAAAACAAAATTTAAAAGATATTAACTAATTTTTAAATGCATATATTATATTAACTGTGTTTGTGCAAATCCAAAGACCTATTATACATTCTTAAAAGAACAGTGCTGAACAATGTCTTAAAACAGCATATTTTAAGAATTGTTAGTTTATAAGGAAATCTCGCCAACCTATAGTGAAGGGTGTTTTACATGTCTGACTATTGACCGGAGTTCAAACAACAAGAAACAGCTCATAAAGCTCTTCCGGTAAGATTATTCCCTTTGAAGGTCACAAAGGCAAGTCCACCATTGCCAAGTCATGATGCATCTGGCACAACATCACTTTCTAGAAAATCTCAACTAAGTGATGGTAAAGGAGTCGATGCAAGGGAAGGGAAGCATGAGAGAAAGGGAGAAACTTTGGGGTTACTTTTGTTTTGAACTCCAACAGCTTTAAATAACTCAAAGACCAGAACATTATAATCATGATGGTCCCAGGACAGAATTATTTGAGAAAATATGTCAAAATGGAAATTGCTGGTTAATTATTTGGGGTTTCTTCTCCCCATCCTTATCACTTCCTATTTTTCATGTGCATGGACTCCACCAAATGGAGGCCAGATGAAAAAATCAGGTGACATATTTGCGTGCAAAATATAATTAAAACTTGTGTACCTCTGGTGTTTAAGGTAATGACATCACATAATTCACAATAAAAGTCAAAAGTCCACATTCAAAAGTGTAGAGGAGGCACAGCCTTCAAAGACTTCACTTATTCACAATTGAGAAACATCTAAGGGGGGGAAAAAGGATCATTTCATTATTTCCCTTTTAGTGAGTCATTAAAAAGGTTGTGTTATAAGGCTGGGTTGCATAAAGCAGAATTCATTGCCTCTTAATAAGCATGAAGAGATTTGTTCTTTTAAATTTCTGGAACCTGCACTTTAAAAATAAAATGTCTTTTTGAAAACTCAAGAAAATCTTTTGATTAGTTTGTATTGGCATTAGTTTAACATAGATATTTTAGAAGACCTCAGTCAAGATTTTTTTTTCACAGCTGTCTTGCTACAAGCAAAACAACAATATAACCTCTCCAAACCTTCCCTAGAGTGAAGATTCAGCCTGAACACAGTATTGTAGCTACAAGATCCCACTCTTGTGCTAAGCATAGTCAAACATACAACAAAGTCAACAGCTCATGTCATTCTTAAAGTTATTTTGATATCAGAAAGAAATTAAAGCACAACTCTTTTTGTGAAATTTCATTCTGTGTCCCTTATGATGGAAATGGGTCAAATATATGAAAATGAAATGTGTACATGTTTAGATTTCTCATTGATAAAATCGTGACCAGCCTTTCTGAGACAAAAGTAACATAAAATCTGCACAGTTCTAGACTGAAAATCTAGGAGCCAGATGGTCTGTCTGCCTTTCCTTTACGTGCTGTAAGGGAAGGCTGTAAACTTGGTTCAACTGACAGTCTACTCCAATATTGCTACAATGCCGAGAAAAGCGGTGAGATCACATGAAGAGGTGTAGATAGCATTTTTAATTAATTAGAAATAGCAATACAGGGGGGTGGTTTTGCTTGTTTCAATATTCAAAGCAATATTTGTGGGGTGTTTTGTTTAGCCTTTATATATAGGGACTAATACTATGGAGAGTATTCCTCCCCAAATTCAAAGATTCTAACTCAGAATTAAGTTTGAACGTAAAGAAAAAAGAAAAAAATAAAGGAAAAAAATTTGAAGTTATCTCTTAATTAAATTCAAGGAGCACTGAGAGTTCAATATTGACTTAAAAGAAATATAAATTTAAATTTTATGAAAATAAAAACTTCAATTGCCCTTGACTCTGCTCATTAATGGTAAAATTTTCAAAATTACCATAAATCTACCTGTGTGTTTGTGAATTATGTATTAGTTCAAAATAGATTTTTTTAATACATCATGGTATTGCTAAGTACATGAAGATGTAATAGTTTTCCTAACTGTGATGACAGGTTTTCTATCATTTTTTTTCTGCCTGCTTTTGGAAATGCTCCATCAACCTCAAAATGCTTTAACATACAATAGGGATAATTGATTGTTTGGAGAAAGGAAACTACCTAGTTTTAAAAGGATACAAAGAGGTCTCATTGTTCAGGAAGGATATTTTAAGAAGAGAGTAAGACTCTCTGGTTTGGGAGTGTGAGTAGGCTTGATCTAGAAATATGTTTGTGGGTCTACAAAGGAAGGATGCAGGTAGAGATGTACACACATGGAGGTGAACATAGGTATGAATGAATGAGAGAAAAGCACAAAGCAGGTGAGCAGGTGCTCTCTAGTGTTAAAAGCGGTGATCAAACAGATGATGGCAACAAGACTGGGGAAGGCAGACCGACTTCAAAATTGCCAAGAACAAATTTAAGTCTGGCATAAGTATGAGGAAAAGCCAGCAGGAGAAATTCATTTATACACAGCAACTCCGGGTGAAGCACTCGCAGGAGCCTGCCTACCAGAGTGCCCAAACCTACTTGTTGACTACCCTTGTGCCAAAGAATCCATTTTAGCATAAGCCCTTAAAATAAAGCGATTGTCCAGCTCCACCGTCCCACTTTTCCTGCTCTCTGTGCGTCTCCCACTTCACAAGCGCACCAGGCTCTGAAGGCGCTCAGCCTCTCACTGGCTCCGGAGCAGCCTTCCCGAGGCGCGCTGGCCCAGGAGGAAAGGCAGAGGCAAAGACGTGGCACTGCCTGCCTGTCTCCTGCGAGGCCGGGGATGAGGAACAGGGGATGTGGAGCGCTGCATTCCCCGGCAGCAGGCGGGCCAGGGGAGCCTCCTCGGCTGTGCGCCCCAGCCAGCGCTTCACCGCCCCGCCGGCCCTGCCCGCTGCTCCGCAGGGCACCCGCCCTCGTTCCGTCCCTCCCGCCGGTGGAGGGAGATCGTCCAGCTCAGCCCGGCACCGGGACACACCGAGATGCTGCCAGCGACAGCCGCGGCTCCGCGCAGGAGGCCCGGGCGGCTCCGCGGGGCTCGGCTGGGCAGCGGCGGGACCTCCGCGCCCTGCCCGCACTGCCCGGACTGCTCGTTCTAAAGCTAAATGTGTGACTCCTTTTCTTTTCTTTTCTTTTCTTCTCTTCTCTTCTCTTCTCTTCTCTTCTCTTCTCTTCTCTTCTCTTCTCTTCTCTTCTCTTCTCTTCTCTTCTCTTCTCTTCTCTTCTCTTCTCTTCTCTTCTCTTCTCTTCTCTTCTCTTCTCTTCTCTCTCTTTTTTTTTTTTTTCCCTCTCCCTCTTAAGAATGATTAACTATCCCACCTGTGGATCGTACACTTGTTTTCTCCCTGAGAAACGCTGTCTGCCTTTCAGGTGAAAATAGCAGGCTCCAGGAAAAGCTTTTGAGGTCTTTTATCTTATATCTTTATACCTACGGAAACATATTTGCTTATATTTCCCTAGGCGGAAAATTACTAACAATCTTAATAACAGTGTGAAATAAGGGAAGTAACTTTCCTAAGCCTCAGATCTGATTTTTAGAGGTCCGCTTAAGTTTGGTAATTTATTTATTTTTAAGCATTTCCCCCTTCCTCCATTTCTCAAAAGGAGGAAGGTAAATCCTGAAAAAAATATGGCCCGTTATTAGTGCAAATTGTCGAAGCCACAGACGCCCTGGGGATTTTTTTTTTTTTTTTTTAATAAGAAGCTGCAAACAGGGGATGTGTTTCACATGAGTCTATTCGTGAGTTTTCCATGTTACAGAGAGCCGTCTAAATTCTCAACGCTAGCCTGGACAGACCCTTCTTGCATTGTATTTTAAAAATTAAATGCTCTATTGCACTTTTCCTGAACTGAAAATTATTTAAAAAAATAATAATTGGGTTAAAGGGAAAACAAGCTACCTTAACTCACGAGAACAGTCCACCTTTTAGCGCAGGTATTACGGGATGAAGCTAGATAACAGTGTTAATAAAAGTAATGACGGAAATATTAAAGGAAATCTCAGAGAAGGAGCTTCCACGAACAATTCCGCTGCAAGTGCTCGGGAGCGCTGGAGAATCCATTGCCACAGCGCCCCCTCCCACACGCGGCTTGAACTAACGATCTGATCCCGAAGACGGCCAAAGAAAAGTTCTTTCTTTTCCTTTTTCACTCGCCGTTCTCACCACTCTTGGCTTCAGCCCCGCGAACAGCTCCACGAAGAGCTCGCCCAGCTTTCCCTGTCTCCTTGCGTTCGCAGGGGTCGCTCCCGCAAAGCACCTCGCTCAGAAAGAGACCTAAAAACTGGGCTCCTTTTGCTAGAAAACCGGACAACTCCGCTCCCACAGTACTCGTGTGTCATTTGTTATTTTTAAATACAATAGTCTATTACTTAACATCGTTGTCTCCGGGAGATGGTGGCGGTCCCCCATTTCATGAGAGAAAGGAGAAAGCATTCCCAGACCATTGTGTGGTTATGTCACAGGAAACAGTTTCAGCTGCGCATTGTGTTACATCTTCAAATCACACCAAGTTCCACTTCTCTTTGCTTGAAAAGTTGCTGTGACCGGTGTCACGACAATTGGGCAATTGGCATTGTGCGAGTGACAGGCGTGTGCGCCTCTCCGGGCCGCAGGGAGCCCTCCCGGGGAGGGAAACCTCCCCTTCACCCCAACGAGACTTGTGTTTTCATATTTTTTCTTCTTCTTTCACTTGTGTAAAGACGAGGAAAGTGGGGTCCGGAGTGAATGGCCCCCGGGCAGACGCCCGAATGTCGGGCAGAGGCAGCAGGAGCTCCATCCTCACAGACGGGGCTTTCAACTTCACTCGCCCGAAAACTTCAGCCTCTGTCGCTGGTGCAAGGAGATGTAGCCAATAAATGACAAAACGCAAAACCTGTCTCCCAGGACAGCAGTGAGCGGTAGCAGGGGGTGGTGGTGGAGCTCTCGTCTACCTTCTCAGCTCTGCTGGAAGAAACTGAATTAAAGAAGACAAGGCGAGGTCGCAGTTTAGAATCTGGAATGGTAAACGCTGACCTAATGAATAAATTATTAAAATAAAAAACACAGTGTGTAAAGTCTTAATGTCTCTGTGTAGGCATGTAAATTTGCCACAGTTATTACCAATAAAAAGTGCATGTAATACTATTCTTGTGTTTAACTGCGCAAGTTAGACGGCTTTGTATTAGTAACGGGTAGTACTGTGGGAAAATTAGATTTCGGCGGTGGAGCCAAGCAAGTGCAAAACCTCTTCCCTGCGAAAGGCATTCAAATCAAACAGAGATAACTCCGAGAAGAAGTTACCCACAGACACCTACACTGATCGCTGTTTAGAAACGTTATTGAAACAGTTTTCTGGCTTGCGTATTGCAAAGCCCTCGCCAGCTACATTTAAATGACCCCACCAGCTATTAGTCCTTCACATTGTGCAGAGTCAAATTAGTGGTGTACTTGTAATAAAATGCATACCAGCTCCTTGCAGTGGCTAAATCCATTCCTTTCTGAAGCCATACAAAAATTATGCAAATCAAATCAACGCAAGAACTTGTCTTTGAAATGATAATATTTCACTCCATTAATCTCTGATTGCGAAATTAACCCTGTTTCTGTATATGAAACAATATTTTTGGACTGCACAAATTAAAACATCAGAAATATAATCTGTTGCTCTATGTGTCTGGAGGAAGGGGAGTAATGTTCCTGATTTAAACATTCCCCACACCAAAATCACAAAAAGTTATTCTCGTAGACTAAAGGCATGCAGATGGAGGCAAAACCAGCACCTACATTTTACACGGATGGCCACGTAGACCTAACGTGTGTAGCATATGTCTATGCGTGTAGATATGTGTGGAGATCTGTATCTCTCGTGTGTGCGTGTGTGTCTGTGCGTATCTGCACACACTCCGAACTGAATTACATCAATTCTCCTGGGATCACGGTATTTATTTAAGTACTCTTCCCAGGTCATAACTGTAACACTCACTTAATAGCATTAATCCCCTGTTATAATGTAAACACAACGGCCATTGTATTCCCAATCTGTATTGTTCCACTAATTATTAAAGAGGAAGAACCAAAAGCAATCAATTCGTGAAGATAAACAACACTTCTCCCGGAAAAAGAACAGCTTCCCAAATAAAAATGCAGAGAGTATAGCACATTTTGCAAGGTATGCAGGTTGGCTTAGAGAGATTCATGTATGACTTTATAATGTTATAATTAATTTTGCATTCTCGGCTCTCCAGCTGCTGCTCCTTTCAGAAGCAGAGCTCATATACTTAGAAATCGGTCTGCGGAACACAGCAATTGACTATTCAGATGTAGTCGCATGATATCGATTATTCCATAGAAATACTGAAATATGAATATGTTTTATATAAAGCCTTTGTTTTTAGAGTTTCTATTTTTATTTAATATATGCGCATTAATCATCAAGCAGGGAAGCAAATGTCTTTTCTGTAATCTGTTGCACTGAGTTTACCAGTTGTTTATCACTCTCTTATCAGGAAGTCGGGAGTTAATGACAAGAAATACCTGTTGGTGTTAACCTCCACCCCCTCACCTGCTTTTTTAAGGATTGCCTCTTCTACAGGCCGACTGATAGATCTGGATAGGAATTAATTCGGTATGTCTGGTGGCCAGATCTCTGCTGCTGCTTGTAGCGGCAGGGATAAACTGGTATGTGGATTTCACAGAAAAGGAGGAGAGTAAAGGAGAGAAATAAAAACTGAGCTAGAAAAAGAAAGCTGAAAGCTCGTATTGCTTCAGATACTTTATACATCCCAAGGTCTGACCGTAGTTCCAGCACGGCATTTTCCCCGCTGTGTGCGCCAAGCTATTGAAACGGCTTCTCCAAGTGTATTTTTTTTTTTATCAGCTGCATGTTTAATTGATTAACAATAGGCTGCTCTGCACACCCGCAATTTTTCAGCTACTGCCATCTCCCCTCCTGCCGGTGGCCAACCGATTCTCTGGCGTCGTCTCTGTCCTACCTGACTGAAACTACTTGAAGTACTTCATGAAGAACTCAGCCATAAATGTCAAGCAACTTCATTTGTTTAAGTACGGAATAAGCGCGCACTCATATATGTCGAAAATAAAACACAGTTTCATTAACTTTTTTTTTTTTTTTTAGCATCTAAACAATATTAATGAGGCCGTTCCGGGCTGGTAACTTGCTGAAGGTTGCAGGTGAAGGGCTTGTGGGGAGCTCGGTGGCTTCCAGAGCTGCAGCCCTGTCCGTAGCCGGCGGACCGACCCCGATCCTGCCCCGCACGGACGGCGGCGGAGTTGCGGGGCGCAGGTGCGGAGCAGGATGCGCGGAGCGGCCTAGCGCGCCTCGGCCCCCTGCAGCGGCTTGGTGGGACCAGCGCCGTGCCCCGGGGCTGTCGGACTGAAGGAGTGCCGGGGGAGGGGAGCCCCGGCTCCACCGCGGGTGTGGGGACACGGACGCGGGGGACCGCCGGCACCGCGACTCGTCCCGGGAGGCAAAGGGCAGAGCTTGAGTGCTCGCCGCCGGCTTCTGAAGGGACCTTCTAGACTAACCATTAGAGAAATGTACATAGATGTGAGTATTTAAGCTCGCACTGAGGAGACGAGCAGTTCCTCCGCCTCGTCCTCCTGCGCCTGGGCCGCAGCAGCGCTGGCACTGCCTGGAAGCTGAAAGTGTCCAGGGCCGAAGGGAGAGGGCAGAAGAAATTACATAGACTATATTCCAGGAGATTTATCTGATCTGCCAAAAAGAAGAAGGGGTGGGGGGAGAAGGCAGCCCCCCAGAAGGAGCCACCCAGGCCTCCTCCCCACGCGCCAGCGAAGGAAGAATAGCACTGAAAAAAAGATGAGGGGATTTTTTTTTTCCCCTTTATGTGCAAACATGTTGCATGACTAGATCTTGACTGTTTGTGGCAACTTATAAAATTGTAAAGTTCACGCTGCCAGGAACAGTGCGATCCTGGATCTGCTGTTTTGAGCAGTTGCTCTTGTCCCTACCATATAGGGCAGTACTTTTACCAAGTGCTCGCTCTCCCCTTGCCCGACTCCGCCGCGCCCGGCCCTGCGCGCACACACGCGGGCGAACGCGCACATCTCACACGCGTGTGCGCGCCCGCAGCGCTCCGGAGAATGCGCGCGGGAGGGGACGCAAATATCTATTACACACATTCCTCTCTGTTGCCCCTGTGGATACAGAAAGAGGGAGAGAGGGTGTGTAATGGAGAGAGTGCGGAAGAGCATTCATGGCTCCGCGCGTCCGGAGAGGAGCTGATGAACAGTATCATCGTTCGGCTTCAGCAGCGTGCTCGCAGTCGGAGAGGCTGCCTTGCATTACAAAGCCTGCCTTCCCTGCCTGCCTTCGCTGTCTGCCTTCCCTGCCGGCCGCGGGAAGAGACGGAGCCGGGGCCGGGGCCGGAGCGGGAGGGGGCGGGCCCGCCGGGCTATGCAGATGAGCGGCGGTGACGGACAGCTCCGTTTTCCAATGTCCCTCAGAAACTCGAGTGCTGCTTCCCTCAACTCTTCGCTCCAGATTCTATACTTCCCCCAAAATACAGGCTCGCAGGCGCTGGGGGAGCTGGCTGGCTGACTGGGAGAACTCCATTCGCAGCAGCCACTTTTCTGATTTCGGGGGCTCGCTTCTCTCTCTCCCCCGCCCCCGTCCTCCCCTCTCCTGTTTCTTTCCTTTTCTGTTGCTTTTTTTTTTTTT
>VWYP01000135.1:73467-88852 GCA_013400435.1 Pycnonotus jocosus
GTGCCGGCAGGCCTGGGTCCCGGGCTCTCTGCGCGGTTTGCGGAGCCGGGAGGGCGCTTTAGTTAAGGAAATACGAATGGTCTCCGTCAGTTGGATTGGGTTGGGTTGGATGCTTTCATTCTCCCCCCGTTTCCGTGTATGTGTGTCCCCTGCTTCCCTTTTTCTTTTTTTTTTCTTTTTTTTTCCCTACATTTTTTTTTTTTTTTCGCTGTGATAGCATAGGGGGGGGTTTTTTTTTTCTTTTTTTTTTTTTTTTTTTTTTTTTTTTTTTTTTTTTTTCCTATTTTTTTTTTCTCTCTCTCTTTTAAGTCAGTGTTTAGAGGCGCTGGGGGCTTTATCCCCGTGTGGTTTTATTTACTTTCAGTGTGTTCTGTGCTAATGGTTTAACTGGATTTTGGGAATGAAAAGGAGCATCTGTTTGCGATCTGTGAGCTTCGCTTAAGCCCAAGATGGTCGTAGTGGCCGCAGTTTCGGATTTCACTTTCTTCTTATTAGTTTAAGGAGCAGTTGCTATTACGTGTTGTGTGTGTTCTGTGCATAAAGTGTATAAATAAAACCATAAACTATATAAATATAAGATGCACGTCTAGGTGGTTGTATAGTTTTATAAACACGTACACACACAGAGTCGGACACACATCTAGTCCGTAGACACAAAGACCTGTGCCCGGAATTTGAGACTAGAGCCGCTGTCGATAGATATCCTAGGAGAGGATGGCAGCGGGGTAGTTCGCTCTCTCTGCAAAGTGACAGGGAAACTACTTGCATTCGGTCTGTTCATAATACAGTGCATAAATTGTCGTGCAGTCTTTATTCGAGGTGGTGTAAAAGATCTGAGGGTCTCTCTTGTTTTTCGTGTTGAGAAGCAGTAGGCTAGTGGCTGGAAGTTGCAGCGAGGTTGTGAACTGTGCGGGATATTGGGCGATGTTGAGCCTATGACTCTCCGATCTGCGGGGTTCAGAGACGTGTTGAAAGTTAGCGAGTTTCTTAGCGATATCTTTAACTTTTCTTGCATTATGCAGACTTAAATAAGCGCAATTTAAACGTTAAAGAGCGAATTAAAATGCTAATTACATCGCATTTGAACAATTCGAAACGGTGCATATCTTCTGATTTGCAAATTGGATTTGCAATGCATTAGTGCAGTGAATTGCTAAGTGGCGGCTTTGTTGTATTTTCTATAGCAAAAAAGGAAACATCTTTTGAACCTTTGAGGGAAATGTTGATATCAAGACACTACCTGTAGGGCCTTTAAAATGTCTACGAGGTTCAAAAATTATATTGGGAAATATTCAATTACAAGGAGCTGAAATTAGTGAGAAAGATTAAAACATCGCCGATTTTAAGCGCGTGTGCCTGTGTCTGTGTGCTGGGCGGAGGAAGGAGGGGGGGAATTGTAACTTAATGGCCTTTGGGTGCTGCTACTCCCCCTCATAGAATATGGATACAAGACACCATCGCGGGGAAATACAAATATAACCGCCGATCTCGCCTTGACAACTCACTAATGGCTATCAGCAATAACAAATTGCCAACCCCACCGTTTTGTTCTGTCCAGGGCTCCCCTTACGACGCCCATACGACGGGGATGACCGGGGCCATCAGCTACCACCCGTACGGCAGCCCTGCCTACCCCTACCAGCTCAACGACCCCGCGTACAGGAAAAACGCCACCCGCGACGCCACGGCCACGCTGAAGGCCTGGCTGCAGGAGCACCGCAAGAACCCCTACCCCACCAAGGGCGAGAAGATCATGCTGGCCATCATCACCAAGATGACCCTCACTCAGGTCTCCACCTGGTTCGCTAACGCCCGCCGGCGGCTCAAGAAGGAGAACAAAATGACCTGGGCACCGCGCAACAAGAGCGAGGACGAGGACGACGACGAAGGAGACGGCACGAGGAGTAAGGAGGAGAGTCCCGAGAAGATGCCCGAGAGCAACGAAACGTCCGCAGAGGACGAAGGTAGGCGCGGGGCACCTCGGCCCCGGCGGGGTGGCTCCATCCCGCCCCGTCCAGTCCCCCGGGACCGGGGCAGCGGGGTATGAGCGGGGGCGCGGCATCTAACAAAAGCGACCCCCAAACCTGTCCCGTCCCGTCGCCTGCGGCTGCTCCGGTCGCTTGTTGCCGATCAGCGCCTGTGGCCGAGGCGGGCGGGGGGCAGCTGGCGACGCCGTGAGGGGCTAGATGGGGAGGTGCGGGGGGCGCCGCGGAGGAGCCGGCCCGTGGGGACGGATGCTCCTCGGAATGGGAAAAAGGCCGGGATGGCTTGATTCTGCCTGGGCACAGCGGTGGTGCGGTGGTGGCCGGGTTCGCTTCTCTCCCGCTCTGTTTTGCCGCCCCTCCTGACTGCCTTTCTGTGCCCGGCGGGCCCCCGCAGGGATCAGCTTGCAAGTCGACTCCCTGACGGACCACTCCTGCTCCGCCGAATCGGACGGCGAGAAGCTGCCCTGCCGAGCGGGAGACCCCCTCTGCGAGTCGGGGTCGGAGTGCAAAGACAAGTACGAGGACATCGAGGAGGAGGACGACGACGACGACGAGGACGAGGAGGAGGACATCGAGGAGGATGACGGTGGCGGCGGGGAGCGCGACCCGCCGGNCCGCAGCGCTGGCAAGGCGGCGCTGGGGCCCCGCGCCTCCCCCGGGCCCCCGACGCCGGCCAGCAAGCCCAAGCTCTGGTCTCTGGCCGAAATCGCCACCTCGGACCTCAAGAGTCAGACCCTGGGCCAGGGCTGCCAGCCTGCACCGCTCTCCTCGGCCACCCCCGCCTCCGCCCCGCACAGCGCTGCCTACTCGCCCTCCTCCCTCCTGGGGAGGCATATTTATTACACCTCACCTTTTTATAGCAATTATACAAACTATGGGAACTTTAACGCTCTGCAGAGCCAGGGAATCCTGAGATACAACTCCGCAGCAGTGGCTTCGAACGAGGGACTAAGTCAGACTGTCCTAAATGCCAGCTCTGGCCACAAACAGAGCAGTGACTCTTTGAAAACGATCACTAACCAGCTAGAACAACATTACAGGCCCTCTAGCTATGACTCTAAGAAAGGTAGGTGACTTGTTTCTGCCGCTTTCTTTCCTCTTCTCCCTCGTCCTCCTTCCCCGATGCGTAGACGTGCCCTATGCGCTGTAAATATTGAAAACTTCTCTGGAAAAAAAACCAAACAAACAAAGAAAAACAACCCCAAAACAAAAACCAAAACAAAAAAAACCCAACAGTGAGCTCGGTGCCACCGCTGTCAGAGCGAAGATGGACACTCACATAACTTGGGGATTAAAACCGGCATGTCGCCGCCGTATCGGTACCTGCCCCTAAGAACCGCGAGAGGAAATGTGAAAGAAGACTTTTAGATCAGTCTCGCAGGCTGCAGATGCAGTTTTGAAAAGTAATTTTTTTTTTTTTTTTAAAAAGGAAAACTACACACAAAGCTACCCAGAGAGCGTTGGTGTCATTGCCTGCAATTTTTTTTTCCTGACAAACTGGTTTGACTCTCTTTGTTTCCAGTATTCTCACGGGGTTTTTTTTCAGCTTGGGGTTCAGATAATTGCTGACCTTGGACGTGAAATTACGTGGAGCGTGACATTTTTTTGTAACTGGTTGCTCCTTGGTTTGTTTGGGTTTTGGGGTCTTTTTATCTGAAAAAGTTTTGCACTAATATGATTGTCATCTTACTCTAAAAAAATACTCGAGATACAGGCAAATATAAAATATTGGCTAGTCTTTTAAAGGACCCAGCTACGAATTCTGCAGCAGGGAGGGTTGGGATCTGCACAGGCTGTATAATCTAGTTAGCTGGCTGTGTCCTGTGACTAACTGACGGTTATATTTTGACAGATCCCGCTGAAGTCTGCACAGTAGGAGTACAACCATACCTATAGAAGTGCAATCACACAGCAATGCAAGTAAGTGAGAACATTTTCTATTACACTGATCATTTGGCATCAGGTCTGAGACGTGCTGCACGGTTCTAGACTTGCTTATCGTTAATTTCTTGCTTCAGTACTAGAGAGTTTGGCCACAAAGTAAATTTTTTTTTTCTGCTGTTTTTGGAAACCTCTTATGACGACTTTTCTTTCTTGGATTTTTCTTAATTCCCAAGCCGGGTTAGACAGTTCTCTCACTTTGCATATGCTTGTGTAAGGCAAAGCCGTAGGGCCTACCTAAAAGTTACTGAAAGAAATCTTTGGGGGGAAAAAAACCCCCAAACCTTTGAAGGTATTGTTATTTAAAACCAGACTGCTTGTGCTCACGTGGCAGTGCTAAAATTGCACATCCTGAGTGGGACTTCACGCAGTGACTGCGTATTTAAAATAAAAAGGGACAACTGTAAGAATTCGATATGAATCTTAAGCAAGGTATGTTATCTGTGACTTGGCTCTTGCCTAGCTAGCAAAGGCACTCTGAATACCGCTAGTATTTAGAGCTAAATAAACAACAACAAAAAATCACCTTGCCAATATTTTTCAACTAACTTTTATTTTTGTTAGAACAAATTAGATGAGTAAGAATTTTGCCTTAGTTCCTTTCCCGCCCACCACGTTGAATGGTGTTAGAGTTTAATTGAAGGATTTTTGGATGATCTGGTTTTTTCCTTGGTCCACAGGTAGGTGTCACAATTGCTTTGAAAAAAGTCAGCAAGCCATCATCTCTCCCCGAGCTAATATATATAACAAATCTCTAAATCCGGATCACATCTGGTGCCACTGTATAAAAGAAGACCACAGAGCACTATTAAATCTTCAGAATCTAATTATTAAACCAGAATTTTGTTGGACATATGTGAGTTTGCTGGTATAGTATAGTTTCCCCAATGTATGTGTGACTTTTGAAAACAGATCTGTTTTTCTCAGGATATCTTGAATTGATCACTTCATTGCCACGGTATCTATTCGATAGGTGTGATAGGATTTATTGTAAAATTTATTTGTAAAGATGTATACAGTAGAGATAATAAAGATGTGATTGGAGAACTTGAGTCATTACAAAGTGGAAACAAATTTGATATTTATTTTTGTAACGATATAAAGCTTCTAGTAATTTATGCAAGTTGTATTGCAATGGAATCTGAACTTTTTGTAAATAAATTTTGCCTGGTTTTTATTTGAAACGTTGATGGTTATACAATCTTTGGTTGTTTAACAAGAATTCTTTACTAATTTATATCTCTAATTGTAAATAAAACCAGACTAGTCTGCAACAACGTTGTGTTTTTCGTTCATTTCCCTCAAAATACTAATTTATTATTTAGAAAAGGAGGAAAGTTTTAATTTCACTAGTAGAGCTAAGATCATAAAATGAGTAAGCAATTTAAACATATTGCAAATATATACTTTGCATAAATTAATTCCTTCTGGCTTGATCTGTTATACTTAAGCTTTAAATACACTCATATGTACAAATAGACATTTGTATATATACATGAATATGTGTAGAAAGGGTGATGGGAATATGTGCATGTCTCTTATAAACTATACTGGGTGTGAAGTAGCTCTTTATTTGAGTTATCATTCCTTAAATTCATTTTTTTCAGATGAAAAAAATATTATCAACTATGGCTTACTTCTAATTACTTCTTTTTGGCTTCTGGCTAAAATATGCAAGGAGGAAAAGACAAAAAAAAAGACTAAAAGTCCAATACCTGTTTAGAGTTTTTTTTATGATTTTCCCTCTTTACATCGGTAAACCATACCTTTACCGTTACATTGGAAACCCGCTGTTATTTGAATCATAAACTTAGCCAACACACAATTTTAATTTTTAGTAATGAGAATCCTCATATAATATAATTTCAGAAAAGAAACCAACAATCATTTATTTTCCCCAAAAGATAAATTGAGTGAATATAACTTACGGTTATAAAACAAGAATAATAGCTTCTTAGATTGCCCTTTAATCAATCATACACTTATTTTTCAAGAGGCTCATCTATTTTATTCCATGATTAATAATGTTCCAGCGTGAGAGCATTATTAGATCCCAGCAGGGGAGATCCTGAATGCTTTTAGCTGCTTTGGAATGGTCAGTTGGGGTTCATTATGGTCTGATATTGAACAATTTATAAAATCTTGTCTAAACATCTGCCAGCTCAGATAGGCTGATGTGTCTGAAGATGGGAAATTGCTGGACCAGTTGATATTGACAAACGGATCTCTCTCCAGTGGCTTTTTGTTCAGTGAAAATTAGTGGCCTCTTGCTCAGGTCTTGTTAGAAAGGGCATTTGAAAGTGATCTTAGATACTTCAGGCATCAGCCTTGGGAAGGTTAACTGGATAAAGAGCCCTGCTAGTCTGGAGTCCGGAAATATGTTGTGATTTTATTAAACAAGGGGGAAGGAAGCTGTTTTTCTTGAATGCTTATACACAATTCCCATGATCCATCTTCCCTTGCACACCCCCCTCACCCCCCTTTGTAATTTACCCCTATAAAGACATCTAACTGACTGGGAAAATGCGTGTGTTTTTCAGCTGAAAGGGCAGAAATTAATAACGTTATCCTGGAGTACTCTGGGATCTGTCTAGCTAAATCTAAAGCAGTGAAGATCTTTGCAGCTGGAGGCCTGCTCATACTCTTATGCTGTTTGTGGAATGATGCTTCTTTGCTCCTCTAACATCCTCTCTTTTTTCACTGAGGTATAACACAATTGTATCTGCATGTAGCGTGTAGTACAATTAGGCAAACAGCTAAGAAGTAATTAATTTTTTCCCTCCAGTTTAGCATACCATGTAGATTGCAAATATTTACTATAATCATTCTCGGCCATCTCTGCTGTGCAGTCTAGGAAGGTTTTATGGAAGGATTTTTATGTCAGGGGAGATGCCTGAACTTTCTTTCCCCCACTCTTGCTCCTACTCCATGAGCCCCCACCACCCGTGTTATACATCCCAGGTCTCTGTTGGACACAAAGTGTACATTTCAATTGGTAAAAACCAAAAGCTGTGGCAGAGATTAAAAAAGGCTAATGACATTCCTTTGATGTTTATACGCCCAAAGACTTATAAAAGATTTCCATAATTTACCCACCCTTGCTAGTATTTAGACCTGGATTTCTTTCTGGAAAGAAAAGTAGAAAGACTTGGAAAACTCGCTTTCAAGTATTCACTATGTATGTAAAACCCAATGGACTTCTCTCATCCTCTGAGAAATTCACAAACGGTTCATGGATACAGATGGGCGCCATTGAAATGATTTGGCATATGAATTTATTTTTTTAAACAAGAAACTAATGGGCGAGAACTGCATATTCAACATCATTCGAGATTTAGTAATCAAAATTGAAAGCAGGAGGAGAGTGTAGCCTCGCTAGATTGTTGGCAAAAACAATGTGATTATTTCAGCGTAGAAAGAAAGAGGGATGCACGATAAAATACATCACTCTCTGTATGGTTTATTTCATAACGATGCTAATGAGCCCACTGGGATTAAAATCTCACACCCCTTTCTATATTTGGTCCCTCTTCTCCCTACCCCCGCCCCCGGTTTCTGTGCTCATTTCGGAGCGGGAAAGGCAAACCCTTCCCTCTTCGGGGCCAGAGGTTTCATTAGAGTTGATTTATTGAAATTCGGGCTTTAATCTCAGGTGGGATCCCGGAGGAATTGGCGCTGTCGTCAAATAGGAAGAGGGTCGCTTTCCACTTTACACTTCCTGGGCTGCTTTCTTCCTCGCTCCCTGCAAATGTCAACATTTGTTCTCAATAAGAGAGTTATTGTTTCAGGAAAGCTGCTCACCAACTGCCTTTAGGAGCAGAAAAAAAAAAAAAAANTCCCCTCTCCGTTGATGTATTTGCCCCCGACTTGCTCAGCCCCTTTAACAGAGAGGCAGGCTGCAAGGGAGAAAAAAAATAAATAAAAAAAAATAACAAAACCCACCAACACAACAACAAAAAAAGGACTGCCTTCACGGATTTCTGCCCACCGAGATCAGGTCTTCAGGTTTTGGGGAGGGATGGAAAGGTGATCTTTCAGGTGAAGAGAGAAGATGTAAGGTTGGCTGTCTGATTCAGCAGTACCTGACGGCAGCCACCTCTCTGACGGGCCATCAGTCAGCTCCCGACACGGCGGTGCCCAGCCCCGCGGAGTGGAGTGGGAGTGGCCCGGGACCGACCAGCCCCGAGCGGAGCGGAGCAGCCCGGCCCGACCCGCTCCCCTCCGCTCCGGGCTGGCCTCTCCACGTCCATCCTCACGGGGAAAAATAAAACAAAAAAACACTACCCTGTCACCACTGAAAGTTTCTGGCTCCGTCACATGTTACATCTCACTTGAAGGCGGTTCAGACTCAGCGCTCGTTTCAGAGACCGTGGCAGGAGTGTAATCAATACCGGGAGGGTTTTATTGCTTATTAACTTTTGAAACAAACCAACCACCCCTCCCCCCAACCCCACACCCACAAAAACAACAGCAACAGCAACAACAACAACAACAAAACAAAAACAAAAAACAACAACCAAAAAACCCAAAAGAAACTCCCTCAAAACCCACCAAAAATCCACAAAACCCACACCCAAGAATTTATATATAATATAGGTCGAGCGATTCTTTGCCGTCTGCATTCAGACATATATCGGGTACTTAGGCAAGCTTCCCACGATCCAGGTAGTCGAAAAGATCCTTTCCATTGTAGGGACTGAATAATCATGGTAAAAAAAAAGTACTGTTATTAGAGTAACACTCCACATTAAGTAATGTAATGTTCATCTCTTTGTTTTTAATCCAGTAACTAATAACTTAGGTGTGTTTCCAGCTTCTAAAGAAATAAAAACGAGGAGGGAAAAAAAAAAGTTAAAAACAAAGGGGATCCATAGTGCATGGTCAAAGCACCCATGCATCTAATCCCTGATTATTGCTCGGCGTCTCTGAAGCAGGGCGTTTTTTGAAAGTATGGAGGGAAAGCGCGGTCCACGGGACGCGCTGGCACACAGGGAGCTCGGAGCTGCAGGCACCGACCTGGAGGCAGGCGGGCTCCGGGAGAGCGCTTTACCTGTGAGCGCCCTGCCCGAGGGGACAGCCCCGCTCCCGCAGCCTGGACCCGTGCCCCCCCTCCCGAGCCGTGACTCATGGAATAATGTCACCGTTTCACATCCAATCCCGACGGAGACGGCCGCATTTTTCCTGAGCGAGAAGTGAGGGACAGAGGGACGTGGCCACCGTTAACCTGGATCCGTTTGGGATTTAGGGACTGAAAGGAAAGGGCGGGGGGCGTCACCCCGGTCCAGCCGCTCTCGGAAAGGCAGGAATGCACACAAGCAGAAAAAGTCACTATTCCACTCGGTTTTGTGTCGTCCGTGACGGGGGATTTCAAAATACTCCTGAATATTTGTGCAAGGGACAAAAAAAAAAAGGAAAAAAAAAAAAAGAAAGAAAAAAGTCCTACTGCTCCTCGCACGGCGGCTGTGTGGATACTGTTGCTGCTCGGGCTCTTAAAGAATGCCCAGGAAGTGAAATAAAAATAAGTATGTGCATTTTTATAGGGAGATAAATTGACAATTTATTGTGTATAACTTCTGATCAATTATTAAACGTTAGTGTCAACAACAGGGTTATAATTACCTTCAGTTATTTAAAGGGATATTTATTTTTTCTTCTCTCTGATCTGGTAATTAGTTAATGCTCTGGAGTAATGAATTCAAAGCTGATTTGATAATGATTGAGACAGGGTTTTCCCCCCTCTCTTTTGGCAGCCCCCCCCCTCGCAGGGAGGCGAAAGGGAGGAGGTGTCTCCCCCCGCTTGCAAAGAGTCCATGTAAAGGCAAATCACTGCGCGTTTCACTTTTCAGACCATAAATAACGATTCTGGGAGTAAAAACGAGAAATGACAAACAAATAGAGCGCAGCTGGGATGAATAAGGCCGATCAAAGTTAGAGCAGGCCATCGCTTCCCGCAGCCGCCGCAGGTCTGAGTCCCATAAAGGTGCCAGCAACTCTTACCTCTCTCCCCGAGATCAAGGGAGAGGGTGAGCAGGGCATTTTAACCCCCTGACATCTTCCCGCGAGCGGAGGAGGGGAAAGAGGGAAAGGGAAGAAGGAAACTGCATATTTCTTGTTTGGGGAATGAATGCCTTCACCATTGCTGTAGGGAAGGGGTTTCACCTGGAGCCCGTGAAGCTCCCGCCCAGCCCGCGGAGGATGCACAGGGGGGACAGAGGGGGAGAGGCGCAGCGCAGTGCGGGGCTGGCTCAGCTCCTCGGAGCGGCAGAGGCGCAACCTGGTGCCTGTAAATGATCCCCAACCCGGCTCAGCCCTCAGGACGGGGAAGCAAGAAATAATTTATTTTTCCCTCTCCTTGCGGGAGCTCGGCAGAGCTTCATCGCGAAGAAAAGCGGCAAAAGAGCAGCCTGGAGGAACCGTGGCTGCCGCCCTGCTCCTGTGTCTCGGGGCGTGGGTAACCCCCTCCTCCCCGGGCCTGGGACTCGGCAGCCCGGGGGAACCTGCGGAAAACTCCCTTTCCCCCTGCCCCAGAGGCGTGTGGCGCTGAGCCGAGGTAGAAGCTCCATTGTTGCCTCCCTCCCCGCTTTCCTAGACCTCTACTTAATTTAGAGTCAGGAGAGGTCCCGGAGCCAAAAGGGGTGGGTTTTTTGTTTTTGTTTTGTTGGGGCTTTTTTTATTATATATATATATATATATTTTTTAGCTCGATGGGGCTCGTTTCACGGCAGCCCTGAGCGAGATGGAATAAGTGTATGTGATATTATACGTAACAGTTATACGTTTATGTATAAAAATGTTTTCCCAATGCAACAAAACTGCACTGGGAATTGCAGTGCAAAATGCAAGTTTTAAAATTAATTCATCCTGACAGGTCTGACATCGCCCGGCTCCCTTTTTCCTGCAACTACGTCCGCAAATGAATGCCGCTTCCAGAGTGTATGTTTTAATTTGTCACATCAAGGCAATAAAAGGGAGCGATATATACTTAAGCCAGTTAACATTGTAATAACAGGTTTAAAGGAGCAATTAAATGGTAGTGAGTCGCATGTCTGACTTTCTATAGGCATTACCACATCAATGGTACCTTTTAGGCTGACTATAACTTAGCATGATTGTCTCAATTAGTTTAGCTACATGATAGTTATTGTGAACTCTTTGTGAGTAATCAATGTTACGCAAGCTTATGGGAAGGAGGCTTTAATAGGGGTGAGCAACAGCTAAATAACACGGACCTCCTTTTTTAAAGAAACACCTTTCTCTTTCTGCCTCTGTTTCTCGCTCTCTCCCTCTCCTCTTTACTTCTTTCCTCCAAGCCGAAAGAAAGAAACGGTAATTTATAGAGTTATAAATCTGTTTCCGAGATCGGTGTAGCCGAACGTAGATTTACAGGCAAAAAGCAGCTTGTGCCGCGGCTGATCAACGAAAGAGCCCAGCGAGGAGGGCGAGGCACCTCCTCTCTTCTTCTCCTTGGCTTTAGTGGTGCATGTCGTGGCTGTTCACTGTCACGAGCCACAAATTAAGCCCCGAGCCACAAATAACCTTGAGGGATGCTCACCTCAAACGCTACGTGTGTGCAGAGCTCTTACGGGCGCCTGAGCTTCCCCTTGCTGACAGCGGAGCGAGTCCGAGAGGAGAGCTGCGGGGACAGACACGCGTGTGCATGTGAAACACAAACGGGGGTACGCCTCTGTGGGTGTTAAGCCGAGGGGAGGACGGAGGAATGGCCGTAAAGCGGGGTTCTAGACACGGCTTAATGCAGAGAGAAGGGTCCTGCCGGAGCAACGGGCCGCCGCTTGGTAACTTGTTAATTCTCCACTTACAGACTCTCTTGCTAAATAGTGATCCGCGGGCTGTTAATGCAAAATACAGAGGGCTGGAAAAACTGAGTGGGAGATGCTTGAATTGCTTCAAAACACTAACAAGCATGTGCTGTTTTCTGTCACGGAAAAAAAAAAAAAAAAAAAAGAGCGTGTACCATTGAAATTTAAGATAAACAAAATGCAGGGAATATTTCTGTTGGTGAAGTTATTCTCATTAGTCCTAACAATGTCTAGCCATTAGACAAGGCTGGAGTCAGCCTCAGTTGCAAGATTTCAGATCTGCAAGCTTTTTTTTCTTCTCTTTTTTTTTTTTCCTTTTTTTGCATGCACATTACATTTCTGTCATGCTTTGCAGAAGAACACGATATCCCCAAAGAACCCAAAGAAGAAAAAAAATACTCTGACAGCAACCATTAGTTAAGAGTGCAATGAATAAACCCCTTGCACAAGAGTATCAGGACTAATTAAGATTCTGTTTAGCAGCCCTGGATGGAATGTTAATGTAGCTTTGACTAACTGGGAATAAGCAGGGGGGAAAACTGCATTTTAAGAGGAATGCTGGGGTGATAACATCTCTCACTTCTTCTGTCCAAGGTCTGCCCAAGCCTGTTACAAAGTCATTATCTCAAATTACTCCTGTACTTCATTTTTAGAGGGTTTGGGCAAGATCCCCTGGCGTTGAAGCTCTGCCTAGAGCCTCACAAAGCCAATACTCTCTAAGGGGATAAAGGCTGAATCAACCCACTATCTCTACCTTCGAGAGTTTGCTGGTACCAGTTTCTTGGACAAATACAGCCAGGATTCTGGAGGCAGATTAGGATCTATTGCTGGCGTCTCCTCACAAATCCCTAAAGGGTTTTTGACCCTTTGAAGTTTCCTCTATTTTGCTTACACAGAAGTTTACATGATTAAGTCAGGATTTTACAAGGCTCAACAAGGCAAATTTAGTCACCTCAGAACACTCAACACCAAAAAAAGAGTAAAATATCCAGTTGTCCTGCTCCTTGTTTAGTTCCAGAAATACTAGCACACTGTCATATTTGGAATGATTGATTTAATAAAATAGAAAAATATCCACAAGACTGCTTCAGTAAAAAATTCCACTCCTCCCCGGATTATTATTATTTTAATTATTTTTTTTCAGACTTTGATATAGCATTCGTCCCTCCCCATTCCCAATGATCGTTAATGCAGCTATGTTTATCAGAGAGTGGATAAAACTTCCTGAAGTCTTTTCCAGCCTTTTTAACATTTCCAGCCTGCCTTTGCTTCCCCTTATTCAGACAGTTACATTTACACATTACAGTTACATTACAGCAACAAGCCCCCCTAATCCTTCCCTCTGAAGTAAACTTTTGAAAACGCTTTACTTGTTAAAAGCAGCCTCACATAATGCAAATCTTCTTTTCCTGGAATGAGAGGGCTGGGAACCGACAGCGTAAACAGGAGAGGAGGAGCAGAGCTCCTTCTCAGGGAATAGTTACCTATTTAAAGAAGTCCCCTGCAGTCAGAGTGGGAGTGCTGTATCCAGGGACTGCGGTTGCATCTGGCCCACCTTACTTCCATGGACCTCTGTGGAACACAGATAGACTCTTTCTCTCTCTGCCCCTCTTTCAGTCTTCCTCTCTTGCCCTTTCCCACCAGAGGGAAGATCACTCTGCTAAGAAATTACTCCTGCAGTTATTATCAATGGAGGAAGGAATTATCTGTTCAATTCATCCTGCCTCTGAAATAACAGTGATAGTAATAGCAGTAATAATAATAATAATGCCTGGCAGGCTGGATCAGCGAGTAGCAGGGACAGCAAGGGCAATCAGGCGAGCTGCAGATTTCTCTTCCTCAATTGATTTATAATTGATGAATGGATTTTCTTGTGCAGCTGCAGCGTGGTGCAAATCTATTGGAGAGGTAGGTGTTCTGGAAGGTGTTATTTTGTACGGGAGACAGTTAGGAGTAACTGGGCGCGTTTATCAGCCGGAGATCTGAGCAAGCAACACGATTACATTGCTGTCAGTGGCTAGGATTCAACTTTCCATAGGCCTCCAGCACCTGCAGTCTTGGAGGTGACTCACATGGAGATCGTTCTTGCCGGCTGCCGGCCACATGCTGCACCTGGGCATTGATCTGGCACAGGGCTGCCCACTGATTCGGGCCAGGAATGCTTTGCCCTCCTCCTGACAAGCCGTTCACTGATGCTGGGCTGGTGGAAATCAGTCAGGCCTGGTTTTGCAGGAGACGAGGGAGCAATGTCTTGCAGAGTTTCTCTCACACATTTTAAGGAAGTGGAAGGGATTTTCATACCTCTTAATGTGAGCCATTTTTCCTACTTCAGGTATGACATTTCCCCTTGCCTGTAGGGATGTACCTGGTAGTTAATGCATTTGCTATGTGTCTTAAAGAAACAGAACTCTAATGTGGGTATCAAGAGCTATGCAAAGCTGTTATCAAGCCTCTGGATCGTGGGTGTTTACCATAGATCTGGATGAACTTCAGGACCTAGTCCTAAAGCCTAAACCCCTGAGTGGAGGTTTTTTCCATATGTTCTGGATTCACATTGTAAACCATGCGGGCTTCAGGGTAGTACCTCGGTTTTTTGTTGCTCTTTGGGAAAACAAACCCCAAAAAACTACCATCATAAAAAAACAGGCCTCCAGGCACCAGAACCTCCCTTTGCTGCTTGTAAAGGGGCTTAAGGCTATGTTCAAGAAAGAGACAAGGTGTAAATGGGATAGAAAGGTCTTGGCCTCTTATCTTTGAGAACACTTGGCTTCAGGATTGTATTATTTTTTGACCCTAAACTCACCCAAGAAATCAGGTGCTGTCTTCCATTATGTCTAGAAAAGCTTCAGCCTTATCAGAGGTGATTATACCTAACCACGTTTGGGATGCTGACCCCAGCACGGTGCCTCCATGTCCTCTAAGAGCTCAGCTGGTATAGCCCATCCAAGCTGGCCTCAAACCCTAGCTCCTTGCTGGAGGTGGTCACCCTTGCCTTTTCCATCATGGGATGGGGTTGCTCCTGCTGGTGAGAGTGCAGCACAAATCCAACACAAAATCTCTGAGGTAGGGATAGAAAAGGTGACTTAAGCTCCCAGCCGTGCAGCCACATCTCTGTGCTGCCTCTCCCTCTAGGGAGTTGTGCCTTTTTCTGCACAGCCCCATTAGGAGAGGGGGAGCGAGGAGGCCCCCTCCCACCCCTTTCCTCTTCTCTACCTCTCTGTGAGAGAGGGGGCACAGAGATTTCCCTGGAGAGGCGGGCTCCAACATATGGACATTATCTTCCCTGAGCTCCGGGTCGTGTGTGCCTGTGACGGGAGCAGATTTAAGCCACATTTTGCCGCTTTTTGTCTTTTGAATGGGATATCTGCACACGGGCTCGGTGGCTCGGTGTTCAGGGAGAGGACTGCTCCTGGGCAGCTGCTGAAATGCAGGTGAGGCCCAGCCCCACTGATGGGGCTGTAAGAGGGAGTGCGAGGGGAAAGCTGCGGGATTTAATGCCTATCTTTCTCTTCCTGCTTGCTCTTCTGCTGCATGAGAAGAATCTTCTTCTCAGCACATGTTTCTCCTGGGAAAGAACAACCCACTCCAAACCCAAAACCTCCAGTGCTGTGCTCAGATCTGTTTCTTTCTACAGATGATGAG
>VWYP01000135.1:88911-156302 GCA_013400435.1 Pycnonotus jocosus
GCCGGGGTTTCATTTGTCTCTTTATTCTTAAACTTCTTTCACACTAAATTTTACACTCTAAGTTTGGAAGAGTGGTATTAATTTATAAAATCATGAAATGTGGAATACTTACCTCATTACTTAGTTCAACAATCTGGGGCTTAGAAGTGAAAAACTCCCCAACAAAATGAACATGAGATTTCCCTTAAAACGCTGAAATCTCACTTGACTTTAAAATAGTATTATTGTCAGCAAAGCAACTGCATAATTACATTTCTATTTCTCTGTGTTTAGTTGGTATTGTCTGTGAGCTAGATCTTCCCTCTTCATTAACCCACACATTCTTTAAAAATTCTTGCTAGAGCTGCAAAATGTGCTTACAGATGAATAAAAATCTAACTTATTTGAATTATTTTCGTAGTAGTAATTTGCATTGCAGAATATTATTGGTGAACATGTAACAACACATAATTTATCTTTCCTATCTGAATATGGAAAGTTTGCCATATCAAACAAATTGTTTTAATTGTTTTTTCACAACATTTACAAAGAACATATAGTGGAATCCTCCAAACTACTATTGTGCAAAGCCCCTTCTGAATTACAAACACACACAATTCTACTTCAGCTAACTTCAGTGGGAGTTAAATACTCAAGAAGTAGCATTAAAAGGAAAATTTTGTTATTTGTAATGGAAGGATGGAATTATAGTCCTGCAATTGACATAAGAGGAAAAAAAATGTTTACAGGAACTAATAATCAGAAGAAACTACTCAGTTAAAAGCACTCTTTTTTTATGTTTTAGAGTACTAGTGACAATAAAAATGTCTGTGGAAATATGGTTCATAATATCCTTGAAAAATCCATGCAGCTGAGTCCAATTTCTATTATTGTATCCAGTCCTACAAAACCTGGTAAAGTAGAACAATTCATCCTTAAGTTATTTTAATGTAGCATGCATATAATATTATTTTTATTAGTGGATTAGGATTAAGTTTGTGATTCTGAAGATAGTAAGTCACAGTGTAAATCCATAGTAAACTTGTTTTCAAGCTAATGAAAGGATTGGACAACAGATAAAACTACATTTTGTCTCTCACTTTTTTTTTTTTTTTTCTTTTATTCTAATCCCTTCCATAATGCCTAGGAATATTAAATATGAATGCATGAGGTGCTTGTGTGACTCTGTGGATAATATAGCTTCAGTCTTCTTTCATTAACTGGGCGTTATTAGAATATTACAGTAAAAGTATATATTGGATAGGCTGTAAATAAATCAGATGTGTGAAGCAGCTTCTTTTAAAACATGTGAAATCACTTGGAAAAATTCAATCAATATGGAAATCAATATGGAAAAACAGTTTCTAATATTGTTTAATTATGAATTGGCTATTTTTGCATTTAAGGGTCATAGAAGAGTATGCCAGTTCTAAAATTCAAAATTTGAAATGCACAATTGAATATAAGCCTAAAAATTAAACAGAAAATATCATCTTTCTGGTGGAAAATTGCTACCATGGATATCCACCTTTGTACAGAATGAAGTCCAGTGAAATAAGCCTTGTGCGCTCATAGAAATAATTATTTTGTTGTAAAACATATTGATAAGAGCATGAACGTAAGATCCCACAACCATTATTTATGTGATATCCACGCTACCAACTGCTTGAATTGAAAGAATAAATAGGTAAAATGAGGGGTTTTTTTAGCTGTCTCTTTTTTGGTATTGTAATACATAGGATTCCCTGAACTGGGTCCATTTGGAGTGGCCAAACTCCGGCTACCTCTGGAACCCAAGACTGTTACAATCATGCCTTCAAGGGATGCTGGACATGTGACAAGGAAGGCTATTATCCTGATCTGGATCTGGGAGCATTCTGGGCTTTTCTGGAAGAAGTCTGCTGTGGTGCACTCTTCCATCTCCATTCCTTATTGTTATATCTTCTTTCTCAGTCTGTGATTCCAGGCACAGCTGGTTAGTACATCACAGAGCAATTGCATTTGATGTGTGGGGGTCATATGTAAGACCCATATGTAAGAGAGAAAGAGATGGGTGGAGGGAGAAAGGAAGAAATCACTCCTTGCAAATGTGCGAGGCACAGGCATTGTTAAAGGGCAATATGTGAGAATCAAATGGTATGAAATATGTCAGATCTGATATTTCCTTACGTATGCTATTTCCACATTTTTAGAAAGAGATTAAAATAAGTTGTGCTGTAACTAACTCTTATCAGCTATCATCCTCAGTAAGAATCTGGTATTTTGTGTATACACATCATCAACTGAACTGAATGACTGATATATTAGCGAGTGTCAGACGTGAGGATCTGAGGTTGTGCTGACTGTTGGGAGCGTATCCTGACTACTTTCTTTTCACCCATCTCTTTAAGCCATTAGATATTTCTGGAATAAAATCTATCAGTGGCAGCGATGGACTGCTTTTTCCTTGTTAGACAGTCTTAGTCATCACAGCAATTATTTAATGTGGGGAGTTAAGAAGGGCAATCTTTGTGGCCTTCCTTTACTTTCCCTCTGAGTGTTGTCTAATATTGAGAACACTGCCAAGAGAAATGTGGTTTGTTTATATGCAGGAGAGTGCAGGGGAAAACCACAGTTTTACCAAAATCCAAATTTTATAATGTTCAGCCAAGATCTGTCTATTTGCTGAGACATAACTATCAACTGGTAACATAACATTGGCAATGCCCAAGTTAAAGGAAAACTATATATTTGTAAAGTATTTTTTACACTGAAAATGTGACATCACATTATTGTAGCTCTACATGGTTACATGTTAAACATATTAATCTCTTCAAATATGCTAATAATGCATGAATCAATACAGAAGGATCTATGAGTTGACTTTAAGGGAATACAGTTGCCTTTATCTAAGAATGTAAACATATTTAGAGGTATAATAGATAAACCATAATGAGATTAGGCTTTACATCAATTCATTCAAGATTTATGCTTGCAACTTTTGTTACACTCTGTAAGGTTCTCCTACATCAATTCCATGTAAGGAAAACAAAAAATGCAGATTTAAAAAAAATATATTTTTTATCCAACTATTCAGGCCTTATTGCAATGTATAAAAAGAATGGGATAGACTTTACAGTAATTTGAGAAGAAGTTCTTCTAAATAATGTGAGTTTTTTTCTTTGTTCTTAAACTGTCAATGAGTCAGGCTTTGCAGAGGTAAGTAACTATGTGCAGCAGGATTTTAACAAGTCCATTCAATATATAACCTTGAAGAGGAACTTGGAACATGGCAAGATGTTCAATTAATTTCTACCTCAGAGCTCGTAAATGCTTTTACATTTTTACATGAGTATAAAGCATACCTTGGTTGAAAATAGTCATCCATGTTACTCAAAAGAGACTGGTAATTTTGTTCAGAGATTTTGGCTTGATGAGTTTTATGTGCATTTGACAAGAGAAACAGATCATGGATTTGACATGATTACATGCAAATGCAGGTAAACAGAAAAACCTTTGAAATGCATGCAAAATAACAGTGTTAGCAGATTGTTAAAAATAGATAATGTTCAGTGAACACTTATATGTATATATATGCTGCAGATGGAGCTAAAAGTAAGATCTCTATTTAAAGATGGATAACATTTTCTTATATAAGATTCTGGTGTGGTTCTTGTTGTTGTAATCCTTCAGAGAAGAATTTTTTATGACTGATGTCAGCCTCGCAATGCATGTCTTGCTTTTATATAACAAGAAAGCTTCAACAAAACATTTTAACTGTTTCCAGGAATGATAGGGAGAAATTGTTTGGTTTGCTAATGTTAAAAATCTGCGTGACCTTATTGAACAGACTGCTTTACAGTAAATTATCTAAATTTAAGAAGGAGGTATCTTGAGGCCAAAATGAGGTGAATTTTTTTCTTTCCCTATAAAAATACACACCTATTTGACAGAGTTATCATTTTGTATACTTGATGTAATAGTTTAAAATTTAATTATTTGTAGATTGTATCTGTAGTGTGTATGTTCAAGGCTGGCTATCTCAGAACAGAGCTAAGCATGTCATTCCTTATAATTGTTTCTCTTATGTGCCTTGGTAACTCTAGAAATGAGAGCAAGAATACTGTCTCTTTTTCTGCTCTCTTTCTTCCTTCATTGCCATCCATATCAGTTCAGGGCAACCTGAAAACCAGCCTTGAATCAAAGTCTGAGTGGGGAGCAGAGCTGGAACAGGGCCAGAAGTCTGCAGGACTTGGGATCTGAAGGAGGGGGCAACTGGCTCTAGAAGAGGTCATAGAAAAGGCCAAGCAGTAGAAACAACAACAACAACAACAAAAATGAAGAGAAGTGAGAACAGCTGGTCCAGAGGAAAAGACAAAAGTGAAAGACAACAGGTTAGAAAGACCGTGAAATGTCTATGGCCACCAAAACACATAATCTTTCAGGACCTGGGCTAGGACCCAGGATTTCTGTTTTCCAGATCACCTCTTCTACTTACTAAATAATTGGGATGTCACTGGCAGTGTATGTCTCTTATTCCCTATATCAGTGGGACCAAAATCACTGCTGATTATATTCTCTTGTTTCAGGTGAAAAACTTCTGCTGGAATTCAGATTCCAGTGCTGTAGTCCACAATGTGAGAATTGGAAACATTTCATATGATTAACATTTTTGTCAGACTGAGAAACAAAGAAGTGATTATATTTTTTTCTTCCCTAGGCCTTGCATCATCCCACTTGATTGTCTGCTGAATAGACAGATCTCTCAGAATGGGGTACTGTTTCAAAAACTAGCCTTCACTAGTGGATTTCCTACATTTTTAATGTTTGGCCTTGTAGCGCCAATGTTTTGTTTAAACTTGATTCTTGAATCAAGCAGCTGGTGCTAGAACAAAATGACACAAGTGGCTTTTTGTCACTCATCCATACTATGATAGTTTAAATGTATGTATGCCTCTGTGTGTGTGAATGTACACATATATATGTACTCTATATGTATATATATATACACACACACACACTGGTATGTGTTCTCTCTCTTCATGTCTTTTTTGTAAGATGAAGATGGAAAAAAGTGTAGCAGGGAATTACATAATCCTATAAGCAGTTGTGTTGGTGAAGTAATTTACCTTATTTGAGTGAGGACTGGCCAAATCCAGCATGGGAATTTGTGACACTGATGTTATTCAGATGTGAGAGTTTCTAGGACTGCAACTACTGGCCGTAGTTATTTGGAGGCTTTCTGTTTCTTCCAACTGTTAGTGCTGCAATATGCTGTAACTAACTGATTGCAGCAAGGCTCCATGCTAAATTTACACATACAGAGTTCCATATCTGTCCAAGAATGCATGCACATAGCTAGTGTCACTGCAGGCTCTGAGCCATTTGTAAGTTTAAAGTTACTGATTTACATTAATATTTGTAGGATTTGCGCCTTGGTTAATTTGTCGTCTTCCTAAACGAGAAAGGGATACAGATGAGTCAGGGCTAAACTGACAAATGTGTTAGTCCTGCCAAAGCATTCATAGTGTATCTAATGCTTGTCTTGAGTCAGTTGGTCAGTCAGTCAGTGATTCTTTCCACCAAAAAACGACTCCTAGAAAGGAAAACAAGCCTAAGAACACAGCAGCAGAAAGGGTATGTGTTAGAGAAGAATTTATTTTTCTCTTGCTTCCTTTCAGCTACTCCAGAGAAATAAGACCTGACTTAATGTATATGAACTAACAAACATTTAGTACTTGATGAGTCCAAGAAGGGAATGTGAAAATAGGGAATCATATGAAGTAAAATTTTATGGAACTTGCAGTTCACAACTATGCTGATCAGTAGTCACACTGGCAAGAATTCAGATCTTAGTTTTTCATGTATGTATACATATATCCCTGTTTCTCCTGGTGTTTTACACTAATGCTGACACACATGCACAGACAATTCTCTCTAGCATAATGGGGATTGATTGTTATGCAAATTACCAGCACATTTTGAACTCAGATGCTACGTTTTAGAATGTTTACTAATTTTTGACTAATATTTATAATAGCAAAAGATTTATATCAAAGCATTTTTTTCAGTAGGAAACTAACAAGACTATTAAAAAAGTCTATTATACCATATAAATGCCATCAATCTCTATAATTTATGTATCAGATCAGGAGAGCACCATTGTCTAAAATTTTCCAGTATTAGGAAGGCAACTGAAGTGTGCTTGAATAGAGCTGAGCTTGGAATGGTCTGTGAATTTACAGTTAAAATTTTCTTGCTGTAATATGCTCCCGTCTCGCCAATAGCCATGTGTTGGACTTCTTTGACACAGTATAATAATGTTTATATATGTTTTAAAAAGGGTTATCTGGCTACAGGAAACATTGAGATAATATGCAAGACAAATTTAGTTTATCTGATAGTTTATCTGACCTACTGAGTGCCTGACTGTGCCACAGGGGACAACGACCTCTGGTGCTTATGACTGTCTCAGACAGGGACTGAGGGGTGTAGCCTTCAGGGGTGAAGCTGACTACTCCTTGTTGGGCGTGTCTTCCTTTCCACTGAAGTCTTAGGAAAGCAGCAGTGTTAGGCTGAGCAAAACCCCCTCTCCTGAAAGAAGGTTGGACTCTAAGTGGGCAGTATTGTGTTTGGTAGCATTAATAACAAATGCAAAAGGACACAGAGATCTAAACTGTGCAGAAATTCACAGCAGAAATTTGGAGGATTTCTTCAAGATGCCCAAGGATGTTCATCTGGTCTGACTAAGGTCCAGGGGAAATCCAGTTTCCTTTCCCAAGTCTAAGGAGCTTGTGGCTGACAAGGGAAACTGGGGCCCAGCTCTGGGAAGGCGAGCATCCAAAACCTGCTCCATCCAGAGGGGTGGGATAGTTGGGACTGCATCATTTGCAGCAGTGTTGTTCTCAGTTTCACTTTCACCCTCCCAAGTGCATTCCTTTACAATCCCCTACTTTGGGCAGCTGTTTATTTTGCCTTACTTAAAAAAAAAAAAAAAGGATGAAAAATTATTAAATAATACATAATGTCTCATAAGCATCCACTACAATATTTTGCTTAAATACCTCTAGATTTTAGAGTTTCCTCTTTATAGACATTATTAGTGTTTTAAACATCAGGTTTGCAAAGATCAGAGCAAGTATTGTGGATGTTTAGGTTATACTGTTATGATATTCACTTATAGGAAAAATGAAAAAAATAATAGGAGCTGAGCAATGCACACAAAAATTCAAATACTGTTAGAAAATTTCTTAAATATCATCAGAATATTGGAAGCCTTGAGAAACGCAAAAGGGAAAAAATAAGACCAATCAGATACAGTATTTTGTGCTTTCCCCCTGGAATTTGTTGACACTATTATTTTTTAATTACTTTATTACAGTCTGCTTTTTTCACTGATACGATTGAGTTCCTCACTATTTCAGGTTAAGGAGTAAACCCCTACCAAACCCGAGGCATAAAATGCAGTAGCTAAATGGGACCTTTTAGTCTTCTGTCAACTAATTAAAGTCAAGTGTGTTGTGCCAGTTCCCAGACCTTACTAAAAGTTCACTGGAATTGTCAGAAAAATCTCTCTTTTATTTGATTGAAATGTGGATGAAATGATAAGTGGAAGGGTTTGGGGGGTTTTTTCATATTTAAAAAGGCCTGATTAAAAGAATTTGAGTTGTGTTTTGAAACCCTTTCTTGGCTCTAGAAGGGGAAGTGGCTAATGCCGTGAGCATTTCAGCTGTTCAGGAGGGTAATATAGACAATCAAATTTACCCTTTTTACTTGTCAATGCCAGATAAAGATATTTATGCATGCTATCATTTGTTGAGATTTCTTGTTAAATAGCTTTACTAGTGCCTTTAAACAATAATCTGAATACAAATGTGACTATTCAATATATTGTTTTATAGAATGAAATTCCTGTCAGAACCATGTGACTGGATATCAAAGTGACTTGACAGCATTTTAGTGCTTTAGCTGAACTCAGTTTACCCTTCTCTTGGTTGTTGCTCATTTGTTTGCTTGTTTGCTTTATTTTTCCTCTCTCTTTTTTTTTTTTTTCTTCTTTCCTTCAAAAGAACGACAAGTCTGGTTTGATCATTTGACAAAAAATACTTAGTTCATGGCTTACATTATGAAATGATTATAACTGTAGCTAAGAGGGAGGGTGAATTCATACAAAGTGAATATTTCTTTTTAGGCAAATCTGGAATATAGATCAACCGTAAGTACCGAATGATGAAAGTAAATCTGGAATATCTTACGTCTCCTCTAGTAAAACATAAACAGATGCAAAATGTCCAACATAATATTTTTGGTCACTTCTTGATGCCCATTGTTATACCTTAACAACCAACATCAGGATGAGTTTCCTGTATATTGAGAATTCTACATTGTGCAGGTCATAATTTTGTTCTGAAGATCTTTATTAAACCTACCACCACTCTGGACTGACCCTCTGAGCTTTATAATACAACAGAACATTAAGAGGGTCCTGACAGCAGAAAAATTCACTTAGCTTATTTGCTTATTTTAGGCATTTGTATGTACTTGGTTGAAGTGAGACATCAAAATAAATCAGTTAATTTGTGCCTTGGTTCAGTGTCTTTAAGGAGTCCTGTAATATTGTTAATAACACTAAGAAATAGAACTGCCTAAGAACTTTTTCCATAACTTAAACTTTTGTGTAAGTTTGCTCCCTAGCTAAATCTCACAAAGAGAGTTGCCTCCTTTTCAGTACAATCATATTTCAGTAAATCCACACAGGAATATTAGTCGTAGTTCATTTAATCACCAAATCCTAACAACTAAGTATTCACTTCATTAAAGACACTAAAAAATTCTGGCCAGCTGTTTCCTGCCACTTGGCTGAGGACAAGGTGGAGAAAGACAAGCAATTCAATCCCCGGTAACTCTCAGTTGTGTTCAGCATAATTCTACCACATAATTATACTTTCATAATTTTATTCCTAAACTAGAATCTGAAGCCAAGGGGGTATCTATGACTTATGGGCTTAAATTCTGACATGTTTAAATTCATGTTGTACACACAAAAATTTCCACAGATTTTAGGAATCAACTTAGACAAACGCTTTGTTTTGTCAACTGTGCTTTCTCTCTTTTTTTTTTTTAATAACTTCAAATTAAAATAATCAAATAGATTGAAGAGAGAAGTATAATTAACATACTATTTGTATACACAAGTGATGGATTAGTTATTTGCTCTGTTCCTGGAAAACTGTTTCCTGTTCTGGTTCATACACAAATTTCTGGAGCATTAAGAACTCTTTGTCAAATATCAAGATGACTGTATTATGGTGGTTTAAAAGCTGCTAGCAATTTTTATTGCACTGAATGTAAAAAGAAATACTGATCACAACTGAAGAGTGGCTTTAAAAATATCCATTTGATTGCACGAACAATCAGGCCTGTTGCCCATGAAAATAAGTGCTAAGATACCAAATAATAAATCAATATTGTATGGCCAAAATCTAAGCAGACATAGATCAGTGAAGTTATACGGACTTCTGCTAAGCTGTGCTTATTTATACAGCTGGGTCTGGCTATAGGGTGCTGCAAAAATGACAAAGTTTTCCAATGTGATCGTAATTCAAAAGAATTCTCCCTCGAAACAGAATTTAGCATTCTGTACAGCCCACGGAGAAGATTAGGTATGTCAGGACAGGATCAAAACCGATCCACTGGCCCAGGAAACACTGAGCAGGGCTGTGTGAAATACTGCCTGTCCCTAGGGTGCAAGCAGCCCAGCCCAGGCATTCGTGGCCACTTGTGCACTGCATATTTGTGTCCTCTCTCCAGTATAAGGATGTTGCTGATTTTCTTTGGAAGAATAAGCAGGATACAGTCTTTTCAATAAAAGAAATCATCTGCTTGCAGCCTAACAGCTGCAGAGCCAGCAAATTTTTGCAAATTTCTTTCTCTCCTCTCTGTAGCTCCTGTCCCAATTCAGTGTCCTCAAGCCCTTGAACCAGGGGAGTGGGATGTACTGAGCTGTGGACTCTATTCCTACTGCATGGGCTAATTAATGGGAAAAAAGTGCATTCATTTTGCCTTGCCCTGGTGTTTTAAAATCGAAGCACAGCTTTTCATGATGCTGCCGGCAGCTTGATTTTATTAGTGCTTCCTGGGCATACTCTGGGGGTTGTGATCTGAGTCAGGCAGCTCAGCCAGTAGGGACTCATTCAAGGGGCAAGAAATGCTAAGCACTCACTAGAGAATCCCTCAGGGGAGTCAGGACTAATTTGGGATTCCTACCAGGTTGGAAACCAAGGTGCCCAGCTCCTCATCCTAGCTTGAACTAGAGCAAATCTGAACACTGTATAGTTTGCATTGCCTTCAGGGCCAGGCACCAGCCAAGGAAAAATTTTGGGTACTAATTTTGAACTTAAATTTAGCCTAAACTTCACTCAGGTGTTGTGTTCCTAATGGGCTTGCCTCTTTAAACACTTCACCTCAAGAGGTCTTCAGCATATACTTATAAATTAGGCATAAAGCTTAAATGAAAAAGGGACTTTACTCAACTTCATGAGTGTGGCCAGCTAGAGCTTTAGGTAAGGATCTTTGAAGGTAATGTACTGATTTCCTCCTGATGCATTTCATAAGTTTTGGGGTCTCATCCAGTCTTAAATTTCTATATATAATTATTGGGGTTGCTTTGCTCTTAAGTGTATGGGTTTTGAGAAAGGTTTTCTATTTTTCAAATAATATTAGCTTTTTTTTTTTTTTCCACTGTTATATGGTGGAGACAGAAGTTGTAACCCAATGCTTTTGTGGAAATCTGTAAATAAGACTAGCAGAGGAAAAGTAGGTAGGTGGCACTAATAGTAGACTAAAACTACTGCATAGACTTTTGTTTCTCTGTTGTAGTTACTGAGCTTCTACCTACTTGGAGCAAAGATGAGCATCACAGGGAAGTGCAACAGTATTTGCTCAAGGTTTCTCTTTTCACTTCAAATCTCATTGTAACGCTGTAGTTTTTCCTGTTGCTGCTGTTCGTTTAATCAGTACTTTCATCTCAATGGGCTTTCATGCCCTGGAGAGATATGAGGGCTTACAAGGATCAGATGGTATAAGGACATAAAGCTAGGAGACCTGCTGACTGCATAGATGAGCCAGAAAACTGCAAAACGGTCACCTGCAGTTTGCTAAAGTCTAGATATTCTCGGAACAGAACATTGCCTCACTTTCCCAACAGGACAGATAAAAATGAAGAAATTTTCAATAGGTCTTTCCCTTTTGGATCTTTCTGCTTCTCTGAAGAAAACTTCTCAAGCAACATGAATGGTAATGATTGAAAGGAAAAAAAAAAAAGAAGGAATTGAAGGAGGTTCAACAGCCTTTATTCAGGTGCTGAATTTTTTGTACGATGTGAGTGGGATAGTTAATCTCCTTAGCCTGACTCTAACTGCACCCACCAAACAGATAAAAAACCCTGTCCTGGAACACGTAAAAGAGAAAAGAATCTTTTATCTTGTGCAGGTACGTGCTCTGCTGAACACTCTGTCAGGCCTGTGACAGTCAACAGCAAATAAAGAACTGCAAGGCAGAGCACAAGTTGTCGTTATCAACTGAGACATTCCTTCCAAAAAACGATGGAGAGAGATGCCACTCCTTATTTTACAAGATGCTTATTGAGAAGGTAAGTGGTACCTGTGAAACTTCCAGTAACTCTTTGCTAAATTTATGACCTCTGACTAAGCATTTTGTCTTGCCAAGGATGAGACAGCTTTTGGTGTACACAGCAGGACTGTGGAAGTCTCGGAAGCTCCGTTTCAGAAAGTTTGGATCCCCACAGTTTTTTGTTCTACATTTGATATCTCACTGGCAGACATTAAAGTCTGAGATAATCACCCTGAGCACCTTCTATAGTCAGTAGTGGGACAAGCTGTGTCTCTAGAGCTCTAGCTAAAAGCTGGAGGACTTCAGTGCAGTTTCCTGGATGTACAGGGAAGCACTGAAGGCATGTGTGTTGTTTTACAGAGCGGGGTTCTAGTCACACCCTCAAGAGATATAAGCACAGACCAAGTTATGTAACCTCTCCAGGTTACTTCTGTCCTGAGCTGCAGGGATCTCTGAGGTAGGTCAGCTTCTCTTCTCTCTTTTTTTTTTTTTTTCCCATGGTTTCTGGGAAGATTTCCACCTGGAACAAAGTTTCCAGGAGCAATGATACGAATGTTGTTAAAATCAGTAATTAGTTGATGTACCTAGGCTGCAAAAGACCTGACAGATGTCAAATTTAACAATTAGAAGACTATCAGAATAACAGAGAGAGATCAGAGGCCTTGACAAGGTTAGCAAAATTAAAGAAAAAACCCTGAGTTATAAAGGTAAAATGTTTGCATTTTCATGATTAATTTATTAGAATATAGAAAATTTTGCTTTTCCGAGTTCACTTTGTTTTAATATTCCTTTGAATGTGGCTTCAATATCAAAGTGAAAGGAAAAAAACACACACCAAAATATCTCACCCCAGATATTTTTACGTGTGTGAAACTTGAGTCACTCCACTCACAGTTTGTTCCTCCAAGTGAAGGCAGGCAGTCCTGTTCAGTTGATGGGTGAGTCAAACTCAGTGGGTGCAACTAAAGCTTGTAGAGACCTGTGAAGGATAACTACTTTTTACCATGCTTGTCACCATGCCACTGACTATCTGCATGGAATGATCTATTGCTGCTGCTGTTGCTGAAAAAAATCTGCTTTTTTTTCCCTCCCTCCACATGCTTATCCTGCCCAACAGCATCTGCTTTTGCTCGAAGAGGCCTATGCCTTCCCTCACCTTGATGATCCGTTGTTGTATCTTTCTGGCAAAGAACTCAAAAGATTTTGCCAGAAGGTTGCACTCAATCAATCCTGCCTTTAGGGTGTCCTAGAAGCGCTTTCTTGGATCACCATTGCTTCCTCTTTCCACTCTTCAGTTCCCTTCATAGGAGGTGCTTGAACATATGTACATCATTGATTCAAGCCATATGTCCAGCCCATTACACCTGGGCTTTCCATGTGGATATGCTGCAGGAATTTATCACTGGTCAGCTCAGTGTAGCATCTGACTCAGAGTAAGACACATAGGTGTGTCTGGTGGAACTTCTCCAGCTGGCAGATGTGCCTTCTATACTATATCAAAATCCTACCTCTGTTTAGCACAACAGCCTTTTACAATTCTAGTCTGTATTTCTACACTCATTCCACGTTCACTTAGTAAACCCAGCAGAAAATTCCCCTATTTCTATGAATGCAAGAAACTAGCTCTCCATGAACACTGGCGCAGTCATTCAACACAATTTGAATGTAGGTGAAGCCACATGCAACAAACAGCTCAGTCTCACTGTGTTTAGTGGAAGGGACAGTGGATTCTTCTCCACGCTGATTGACTAATTATCTCCGTTTTTCTCAAATTTATGATTGGTCTGATTTCTTCTTGTTTGACGTGGAAGTAGCACATTTGTCTGTTAAGATGTCTGAAGTCTTTGGCTGGTGTGAGCCACCACTGTGCAATGATGTGAGTACCAGCATTCTTGTGTGCTCTGCTTGGTGGCTACTGTTTGGTGTTTGGTGCGCAGTTCTCCTGCTGCTCAAAAGTGAGTCTGATATTTAGGCTGAGGCTGCATTTGTTTTACCTGATTCCTCAGAATAAGATAACATTTTCTCAATTAAATGCATCAAGGAAAACAGAGAACAACAGTCCATTTCGTACCCCGTGACTTACAAAAACAAAGTAAGAGACTTTCAGGGAGGGTCTGAATAGCATATGGTCTAAATAGAAAAATAAAGGCAGAAGGAAGAGGAAGGAAAGAAGGGAGAATTAGTTCAAAGAGATAGATGTGGGTGGTATAAACGGACAATGAACACAAGGGGGAGGAAGTTGAGGTTAAAAAATAAAGAAAGAAGCTTCTCATCATGGCCCTTAGAAAAGAGGTGAATGAAATTACGCCACAACAGTCAAAGCACTGCTTAAGCAAGAACTTGCACTCAAAACACACTTAAGTAAAATTAAAGAGAGCTTCAGTTCTGGAGGGACTGGTGGTAACAGCTTCTCAGAAATATTCTATCAAAGAAAATGTTTAAGTACTGAGCATAAAAGATTTACAAAAAGGTACGTTAAACCATGTCCTGATATAACAGCAGCGTGACATATAGTTTGGCTTTTTTTCCTAAAATTAGGAGCTCACTTACATATATATACCTTAAGTCTCTGCAGTATTAAACCGTGTGTTGCCAATTTTTCATTATATATTTATTAGCAGAATTCCAGATTCATCACTGAATTAATTTGGCTTCACATCTGTGTATCTAATAAAATTTGATCAAAATTGGAAGAAGAAATGGACCAGTTGGTTGTGGTTTGTATTCTTAAATATTTGAAGATTTTTATTTCCACATTGGCACAACTTTCAAGAACTATTTGAAGCTCTGCAGAGTTTGGACTACGGTTACTCTAAAGAGCAGCTGATATAATAACTCTTTACATGCATTTTTAAATACACAAAATATTCAACAGCGCCTTAATGACAAATAAACTCAAAGCATTTGGCTTGGTCTCTTTTGTTTTAAATAATAAATGAGACAACATCATGTTATGAAGAATCTAATTGAAGATTTGGAATAAGTTATTATAATAACCCAACAGGAGTTCCATGGTCTTTTAGAAGCAACATTGTTCTTGGATTACAAAACACTGATAGAAGTCCCAGTGCTGTAAGCCACATGAAGAGAGGAAACCCCAAATTAAGAATGATAATTACAAATCAGAGACACTTCTTCTGCATCTTTCTTTCATCAAAAAAATGCCAACTTGGCCATTTAAAAGACATGAAATAGTGTTATCAGAATTTTTTCCCGTGTGAAATGTTGGCACAGGAGATGTAGAAACTAAGAACACACAAGTACAATATTCAAGCATGCAACACCATATCACAACCACTTTGAGGAAGAAGATGACTGCTTTCTACAACATTCTGATTTTAGAATGGTTCATTCCACAATAAGCTTGTCTTTTACAACCAAAGAAAGGGAAAAAATCAAAAGACATCTTTTCCATTTTCTCTTGCAATTTGTAAGTATTTCTTACAGATGTTCAAGCGTTCAAAGAATAATTTGAAACTGTAATCTGAATCTACCAGAGGAAGTTAAAAGTATGTTGACCAAACTGTTCCATATTGTAAAAATCATGTTCTTATGATTAAGAAGGATCAAACAAAATAATAATCCAAAGTGACCGAACCATGTCTCCTAAAAAAATTTCTCAATCCATATAGAAGCACATGGATAAAATAAAAAATATTTATAAGAAGGTGAGATGTAAGAAGGTTTGAGTTCAGATGCAGCCACAAAGAAGTAGGTTCCTTACTATCAATTTAGGAGCCTAACTTTAGGTATCTAAATTTACAAGGGGCTAGTACCTTGTGGTAGGAAGCTGTTGTACAAGCTTATAGAGATATCTGTGAGGATATATATCTGAAGGGAAGGCATTCTTGTTTTGATTAGTGGAAAACATAATAACCATGTCAAAATATTCTCAGACTGAATGCCATAAAGTCTACATTAGGCATGGAGATATAAGACCAGTTGCTACATTCATTTTAATATTGGGAAAAGAGAAGACTAGTTGGTAAGTTTGTTTGACTAAATTTTCAACTGACGAGAGTTTGATTATTCTGGAATTAGAACATTTGAGTTCCAGCTGTAGTCTTTTTTTTTTTTTTTTTTTAAATACAGAAGAGTTAATGAATTACCTCCTATTAATTTTTCACTTCTGATTTCCTACATATTAAACAACAAAAAGCTCATTCATAATTATGCAATTAAGTAGTACAGCAGCAAGGTATGAATGGCAGAGAAATAACTTGTGATATATACAAATCAGTTTCTGAGAATCCCTTAATACCTCTGAACATATAAAATGAACTGCATCTAAAGTAAAACCTTTCCATGAAGATTACATGAGATGCAAAATTTATATGAAACATCCAAAAAAAGGCCACTTTCCTTATCTCACAGTAGGGAAATAAAACTTTGTTGCAATTTAAACAAATCTATTAATTATATACTGCTTCATTCCTCTTGGCTTGATGGTATTTAAACGGAATTTAATAGAAATTTAAGGACACCTGTGCTTAATGCAAGGAGTAGTTCTAGAATCATAGAATCATAGCGTCAGTCTTATAACTGGGTTGGAAGGGACCTTAAAGATTGTCTGGTTTCAACCACCCTGCCATGGGCAGGGACAGCTTCCACTAGAGCAGGTCGCTCAAAACCCCATGCAACCTGGCCTCAACCTGGCCACAAATACTTCCAGGGATCTAGCAACCTATTCCAGTGATTCACTACTCTCTGAGTAAAGAATTTTCTCCTATCATCTAATCTAAATCTACCCTCCCTCCTTTAGCTTAAGGTTGCTTCCCTTCATCCTATCATTACATGTCCTTGTAAGAAGTTCATCTCCTGCTTTTTTGTAGGTCCCCTTTTGGTACTGGAAAGCTGCTATGTGGTCTCCCTGAAGTCTTCTCTTCTCCAGGCTGAATAGTCCCAAATCTTTCAGCTCCATCCCTCTCATCTTCATGGCCTTTCTCTGGAATCACTCCAGCAGTCTGTTTCTGTCTTGTGCTGAGAACCCCAGGCCTGGATGCAGCACTTCAGGTGGGTGCTCATGAGGGTAAAGGGGAAGAATCACCTCTCTTGACCTGCTGGTCACTCCTCTTTTGGTGCTGCCCAGGTCTGGGCTGTGGGCACACATTTCTGCCTCATGACCAGCTTTTCATCCACTACAACCCCCAGTTCTCCTCTGCAGAACTGTGCTCCATGAGTTCTCCCAGTCTGTGCTCATGTCTGGTGTTGACCCAATGCAGGTGCTGCCCCAACCCAGGTGCTGCCAGGTTCTTCTGGATGGCATCCCTTGCTTCTGTTGACTACTTGTCCACTCAGTGTCATATCTATGCTTGCTGGGAGTGCTCTTGATCTCACTCTCTGTGTCTTGAATAAAGGTATTAAAATGTACCAGTCCCAAGAACTTTCATCTCACTCTGACAAGTGAGGGACTCCACTTGTCCCTGGCTTCCGCCTGGAAATAGAGCCATTATTCACAACTCTGAGTGTGTCCATCCAGCCAATCTCTTATCCACTGAATAGTCTGCACTTCAAATCCATGTCTCTCCAATTTGGAGAGAAGGATGTCATGTAGGACTTATTGACTTGGAGTCACTACACCATAAAAGACCACCAGAATAATTTAAGTTACTGTCACCTCTAACTATTTCAGTCTGACTGTTTTTAGTGTAAGCTAATACTAATTCTGAAGCTTTTAAAAATCTACTTTGTTTTAACAATATTTGTCCTTTGTTCTAAGACTGCATTGAAATTCTAGGTTAATATTTCATCTTTAATGGCTTATACATGAAAGTCTGATGTTATCATTCTGTCTAATTAAGAGAAACCATATGTTTTAAAATTAAAAAGCAGAAAAGCATGGGTGTTTATATGTTTCTTTTCAGAACAAGCATGATATCTCACTCACACCTCTTTTTTGGGTATGTATGTATACAATTATCACAGTTACTTAGTGCTTTGTTTTAGCTGACAACAGCTTTGCTGTACTTCAGTTGGGACAGCTTTGTTTTTTGGCAAAGCAACAGGATGATATCAAGTTCAGACAAAACACTGGAAACTAAATTAAATATCATATATCTTTTACAATTTGGGAAATTTTATGTAACAGGCAATTTTACTGCAAGTGGATCCTACCAGAAAAATGTGAGGTTTGGTTGCATTTGAGTTTGGTTTGGTTTTGTTTCATTAGGTTTGTTGTTGTTGCTGTTGGAGTTTTCTTTGGTTGGTTGGTTGGTTTTTATGGTTCACTCTGACTGACAGTATTTTCTTTAATTGTGGGCCTTACTGTGGCACATTTCCTTCAAGAAAACTGACTGGGGCTGGGAGCTGCCCTTTTTCTGGAGAGCTACAAGTGGGGCAACCTTGCCAGCTGAGCAGCTGAGCGTTTGGAGGACAGCAAGGAGTTTGCCCATAACTGGGAAGAGTAGGGAGCACACAGAGAGCAAGGCCTTGCAGGAGGCACAAGGAAATCCTGCTGAAGGAGTCAGAGCACAACTTCTGGAGATTTCCAAAGGCAATACACTGGAGCTAAGTCTAGAGGACATCACTGATGTGCATTTATGTAGGGGGTTTGTAAGGATGTTCAATTCCATCTTGTCTTTGAATTTTATCTGTTCTAAAACAGTGGTGGTGATCTGTCTTAATGTAACCATTCCCTGTGTTTAAAGACAACAAATAGAAAACATGTGCAAATACAAGCCCTAATTTTATAAGATCTTTTGGTCTTATACAGGTGCTTGCAGTTTTACCACAAAGCTTCTAAAACTTCTAGTTGTGAAAATAATTTTAAAATCCTGCTAGGAGCTTGCAACTGATGGAAGATTAAAGGTTATGGTGTTAAATTATAATGAAAATCCAAATGTATCCTTTCAAAGAGAAATATGCTTAGCATTTGCTGCCATTACTTTCAGCATTAAGTTTTGGTATGAGGAGCCTCTGGTGCTTGCCAAGTTTATATGAGCAACCTGTTGTTTGCAAACCAAAGCAAGAAATATTCCATTTCCTTTGCCTTTGTTTTTTATTCTTATACACAAAACATTTGGTTCAGAGAGAAATTTTTAATATTCACTATTAGGCTTAGATTGTTTTGCAGTTAATGTATGTTAATGATTTTTAGCTTAATCTTCTTGCTTTTCTTTAATATTTGTTCTTGGTGTTTTTTCTTGAAAATATGTTAGAGCATAAGTCAACTGACTTCCTTCATAAGAACTAAATAAAACAGTCATAAGAATCTGAGTTTGAAAGAGATTTTCCTCTTGTGTTATTTTCTAGTATTTTGTTTGTGTAAGTAACTGAACTGTGTTGCCATCAAATACTATGGTCAAATTAAACCACAGTATTTTAAACAGGAATTTACTCAGTACACACATTCATAAAATGTGATTCTAGTACACTATTCCATGTTTTTAAAAGAAATTACTGATAAAATATTAGTTTGTTCTGTTCCAAGTGTTCCCTGCTGCTGGTGATTTGTTGCACATCACACTTGTTTATAATCAGGCTGCTGGAATAAAGGCTACTGTACCCTTTGCACAGCATTTAGTCTTTAGGAGAACTGTAATATTTTAACCATGTTCTACTACTTGCTGGTTTGTGATCTACACAAAGGTAGTAAATTAATTTAATAGCAGAGAGCTATGATAGGTAGCTTGTGATAACAACCCCTTTTCGTAGTACATGCTGCAGAAAATTTGCATATAGCATAATTAAAATAAACACATTTCCTACTAAATCCAAGTGTGTTTTGTCATGTAAAAAAGGCCCATTCCTTTACAGGTCAAATAAGCAGACTGATTTGATTTCTAAAGGTTTCTTTTGGGTATTTGCTCTTTCTGAGAATATTGTGACTCTCAGATACAGACCCTAATGCACTAATTGATCCCTTTGTCACACCAAGATGCAATCTCCACAGGATTTTGTGTGATGGTTTTGAATCTTGTATTAAATGTGGTTCAGTGTTTCACCATCACCTCACCTGTGCCCCGGATGCAAAGTGCAGTGTAAGACTCTGGCTTTGACCTAAAAGAAGCAGGTAGAACATCAATCTTTGTCCATGGTTGTTTACATTGGATTTGCTTTTTAGTTGGCCAGCCTGCAGGTTTGAGTCACACTGAAGAGCCTAGCTTTTCCCACAGGGTTTTCTGCAGGATGGTGTGAGGTTTGACTATAGTTCAGCTTTGGTCATTACTACATTTCTGTGCAAAGCAAGCATTTCTACAGTGCATATTCCTTGTAGCATTTCATTAGTATTTACTTACACTTTAGAATAGAATTGTGCCATTTAAATTCACTTAAGTAAGTTGTGGAAGTACAAGTAGGTCTAATTTATATTGCTGACACCTAGCACAGGAATTTTCTGTCACCTTTTCATATTTCACCATGCTTTTATCTCAAATAAGCCGTGATGCAATGAAGAAAACATGATGTATTTTGCCAACTCTGATACAGGCAGAAAATTGCTCAAATAATGTTTGATTTCAAAGAAGCCCAGTCAGCTGTATCAGAACCTCCTAACACCTTTCAGTGATTATCCTTAGAGAAAAAAACAACTGGCCTCAAGCTGAGTTCTGGTTTTGTAAAGGATCTTTTTGTCCTGGGAATACTTGTACTTACCTGTAGAACACATTTTTAAGCCTTTGGCCAAGACCCAGTAAATACCCTGATATGCATTCTGTTTTACAATGCAGTTTTCAAACACACACTGGATTGTTGTGGATTCAGACTTTGACCACAGTTATAGTCCAAATTATGAATAATTTAATCTCATTTTATACACTTTCTTTAAGAATAGAGTCCCACTTAGGCTGATTGATATGTTTCCTGGGAACCCTGGAACTTAGGTACAGTCTCTTCAAAGTCAGGTTTGCAGAAGCTTGGTTAAGTATTTTCCACATACTAACTCCGAAATGGCTCCTCCATGCTCTTGTTTAGGCAGACTATTCTGTTCCTTATTGATGGAAATCATCGATACTGGTATTAACTGACATTGTAAGAAAAATATTCACAATTATTTAAAAAATAATCTAATGGCAGATTGAAATTGATGCACTTGTATCTCATATATTTGTTCTGTGTGACTACCACTTTGAGCTGAGATTTATTCCTTTAAGTGTTCACTATAATTAGAGAAGAAATTAATTGATTAAGGAAAGGAAGCTCAGTTTTATTTTAATGGAGATAAGAAGGATCTAGCAAGATTACATGATCCAGTCAGAGTACAGAAACAAGATCTTGGGATGTGGGTAACTTCTCACTAACCCTTACTAACAGAAAAATGGTTGTTGTGAGTCTTCCATCAAATACTCAGTCTCAACACAACTCATAGATCACATACATCAATACAAATGTCCACCTAGAAATGCCAGGTAGAAAACCAGTCAATCATGGTTACCTCCTTACGAATGGCCCTGAAAGTGGCAAGGAACAGGTGCCCTTCACCCGTTCTGATCAGACTGTGATTGTCAGATTATGCAACATCACATTAAACTTTCTGATGATTATGTGAGACAGAGCTAACACAAGGCTTTAAAATACTTATCTAAACATAGCAACCCTTTTTGGATAAAACAGTTTGCTAGTGTCTACTTACACTATTGCTCTCTTAGGAGAAATAAATACCTGGATGAAAGCCAGGCAGTTTTAGTTTAGCCTGAGATCAGTAGAGCTGATGATCAAAGGAACAAGTGCAACTACATAATGCAAAAGATAGGAATGAGTCAAGGTTTTGCCTTTGTAGTCTGCTTGCTCACATTTTGAGCATAGTTCTTGGAAAGCAATGCACTCATCAAACTATTCCCCTCTCTGTCCCCTCCTCATGTCCCCATGGTCCAGCAGACCCTCACAGGTATGTGCCTGACATCAATTTAAAATGACTGCAGGATTACCTTTTTGCCTTTTTCATTTCATTTTTTCCCCCACAAATTATGCAGTAAAAATAGAACTATCTTAAATTCTATTATTGATTTTTATGATATTTTCAAAATATGTTTATTCATAGAACGTATGTATAAAATTTTTAAAAACTTTAAAAATAAAAACAGATCCAATTATCTCAGTGTTTAAAAAACAGGTAAAATAAGTAAAAATGTATAAACTTTTATATGTATATACACAGTAAGCACTTGATAGAAAAATTGAAAGATGCTCAGTTTTCCAAGATTTTGACTCAACTATTACAACATCAAACACAAATATATCCTGCTAATAAGCCAGTGTCAATTTAGAAAAAACTTCTATGAGAAAACATTACTTTCATTGCACTTGAACTTTTTTTGGTAAGTCCGAAATTAACATGTTCTTACTTTATTTAGAATTTCCAACTTTATCATGTTTCTTTGGAAAACTGGACTGCCAGAAATCCACACTTTTATTTCTACTTCATTATTATCCTCTTTTGACAACAAATATAAAAAAGGAAAAACATGGAATTATTTATTTTCAAAAGTTTATATTCTTTTTCCTATTTTCCACTGTGGAACATTCTTAAGAAAAATTGCTGATAGGCAAAGGAATAATAAAAATATACAATATTTTATGTATCTTCATGAAATTTGAAGGAAAAAGAGAAAAAAATACAGAATTATAGAAATGGAATCAGGAAAAAATACTCTCAAAGTAGCTTTTTATAAGATTTATTATTTTGTGTTCTTATAAAACAAAGTAATCTTTTCTGAAAGAGAAGGAAAGGGTGCTTCACCTTCATCCAGTCATCTGAGAGTTCCTCACTCAACTGTGATTCCTGAATATTTAATAGCTTCCTTGTATTTATATAATTTTGCTACAAGGCATCCCACTTTTAACTGCTTTTGGAAAGATTGTCTTCTTCTCTTTGAATCTTCCTCTTTTTAGCTTCTGGTTATTCCTCTTTAAGTGGCAGCAAATTGGACAGTCCTGCCAACTCTTCCCATCCTGAACATGATTTTATCATATCTGCTATAGTTCTTTTTTATTTTCTGAATTAAAGAAACAGAATTACTCCCTTAGTGATCCATACTCTTGGCTGTTCTTGCCCTGCTCTGAACCTTTCCCAATTCAATGATCTCTTCCACGAAAAGGAGAGACGAGAAGGAGGGACCTTTTACCATTCGAGATGTGAATCAGATATATATTTACTGAGTGATATTGTAATATAAATATTTTTCCTTCTAATTCCTAATGATTGATTTGCCTTTTTGACTGCCAGAGTGTGTCAAGTTGATGTTTTCATAGATTTTTCCATTGTAACCCCAAGACCTCAGTGGTCAGCTCTGGGACCATATCTTTAAATGGAGAGGTAGGATTTATTTACCATTGACATCAGTCCAGATTTATCAAAAGTAAATCGTTATTGTTATTGTTATTGTTATTGTTATTGTTAATCTTAATCTTATTCTTTGTTGCCAAAGTCCTGAATCACACGAGATTCTTTTGATGTTCTTAAGAAATTTTGATGATTTTACTATCCCTAGTAATGTCATCAGAAAATTTATTACCTGATTATCCTACTTCCAGGACCATGAAAAAATGAACCCTAGGCTGACTGTTCACAATTCCATCAAAAAACCTCCTTCCATCCTAAGAACTGACCATCTCTTCCTGCCCTCTGTTTCTAGCACAGCAATACAATATTTATCCATGCCATAACCTCTTTTATCCCATAACTACAGAATTGCCTTGAAATTTTTTGGATGTTCGTAGAAAATATCTTTATCTTCCTATTCCTAAATTCTGTTGCTGGACTCTGCAAAGAAGTGTCACCCGACTAATTTTACAGTTCTAAATCATTCTAATAATAACAGCTGAAAAGATAAAGGAATTATCACTATGTTTGTATAGAAGAAAGTGTGATACTTCTCCATTAAGGTTCAATGTTTTTACTGAAAATAAATTGTTATATTTTGTTTTAAAAGCTTCTCATCATGCTTATGAAGGTACTGCCTTGAATTTAGACTTTTGGGTAGTCAGTTATACTATCAGGTTGTTTCCTATTCTGTATGAAAATTCTGTCTGTTCTACTTAAACAATAGTATTTAATACTTTATTTCTGGTCAATTATTATCCCATGAGAAACCCTGTATAGGATAATTTGAGATAATTTTTCTGTGTAACAATTAGGGAATGGAAATATGAATCTATACTGGACAGGATTCCCTAGCAGTAACAAATAGAAGAAACTTAATCATAAAAATGGAACTGTCATAAAAAAAACAGAAAAGTGCAAGCTGGAATCTCTAAGTGTTAGAGACAGCTGCATATAAGTAGTGGGGAGAAGACTAATGTTAAATAGAAGTTAAGTAAGTACAATCAAGTATATTTAAAATAATAACTGGAGATAGTTAAAGGATTTTCTCTAGATCATCACTCACTGACAATTCCTAGGAAAAAATCATACATTATTATAGCAACGGTAACATGAGAATTCACTTCTTCCAACTTGACCATATCCAATTATGTTGTGCTTTAAGCATTCAGCTGCTTTCCTTTTTGCTTCACTTAAGACACAACATCTGGAGGGCCTCCTTAAATGAAGGTTAGATAATCTACTAATGAACTATTTAATTAGGAATTCACCAGCGGGAAAAGTACTAAAGCTGTTATTTGTCTTTACTCACACTTATTAGCAAGAGAAAAGAAACCACAGCATTAGTTGGAATATTTTTTTCATATTTGAAAAAAAAAAAAAAAAAAAGCTTTAAATCAAACTTACTGTAGTGTTTTTAACTGCAGTAGGAGTTAGAAAAATATTCTATTGTGGTATAATTTAAAATGGTATAATAATGCTGTAAAACATTCTGATCCTGTAATAATAGTATGATAATGCTGTAAAACATCCTTCTTTCTGATTTTAGATGATTTTGTCATTCTTTCATCCACCCTAAAAAATTAAGAAACAATAAAAGGCATTGCTTTTACAATTTTCTGCACTTTTTACACCAGCATCAGTAGGTAAAATATTTTCCTAGCTTTTTGTACATGACTGGCAGACATTAAATGTGCTCTGACAGTGAACCTGTAGTGCACTCCTCCTGGACTGCCTTAGCATATATTTCAGTCATACTATCACCAGCCTAGAATGAAGTGCTCCTCTGTGCATTGAAGGTGTCTGCTTTGGTGGGAATGCTGAGAGAGGACCAATGCTGGATGTCTTCTGAGATGATTGCTTCTGTTCAGTATCAATGGGTTTGAGAATCTCTTAACATGTTTGACTTGTGATCTTTTACAACTGTCAGGATGGAATGATTTTCAGTCACTTTGCTGTGCAGTGGATTTAAAATTGTGTCCCCAGAAAAGTATATTAATAGATTAAAAAAGCAAAGTATGCACTGTCTTGTCTCTGTACCCATAATTTACAGTACGACTATCAAAAGATTATGGCAATTCTCCAATAAAACAAAGTGTTTATATTTTCTTCCCTATAGAACATTTCACTGACTGCTGCATTTACTGTTTCAATGGGTTATTCTGCATGGAACAGAATGGTCAACCAAACTGACTTTTAAATAATTAAACACCATATAAGCATTAATCTTGATTATTGCTATACTTTTGATATGAACTTAATTATATGAAGTAAATATAAACATTAGTTGGAAAAAATAATTTTCCTGGAAAATTAAAATGTGATCCTTATACAGTGTTGAGTCTCGAGAAAGTCAAAAATGTTTTAATGTGAAAAGCCCTCAATTCACTTCAGGTTTTCCTTAATAGCTTATCTGGACAGATGGCAAAAGCAAACCACTCCGTATGGAACAGAGAAATTATTTTTCCCTTAAAATTATCTTTTCTCTATAAGATTCTGTGTTCACTTGTTTGTTGGTGGGTCTATCAATCAACTACAAAAAATTATTTGTGTATTAAGTGCCTCAAGTAATCTCAATTTATGTGTTTTACTTTCAGGGGTTTTTGTTTGGTTGGTTTGTTTTTGTTTTTGTCTTTGTTTTGTTTTAGTTAAGTAAAAAATCTTATGAGTTTGTTCTCATGAGAACAAAGTAATAATATAAAGTGAGTTATTAGGTAAAAAATCATAGGCTTTAACAGGTTAATCAAGATTCTAAAAATGAGACAGGACCTTAGCCAAGGAGTTCCCAGCCTTCTCTAAAATGGACCAACTTCTACACTGAGTTTTATGATTTTCTTAGAATGGTTTCTAAAAATAAGTCACTCATGTATCCAATGAGTTTCATGGTTCCTTCCCAGCAGCATGAATAAAAATCCCAGGAGCCTGGTATTTTAGAAGAAAGTGAATGTAACTTTCCTACTCTCTGGAATAGTTTTTTGAAGTATTATGAGGAGACTTGTTTTTAAGCATTCATATCATCTCAGAAGCAAAAACCCTATGAGCACAGTTTGCAGCCTGTTTTCTGTCAGTGGCTGAAATCTGTTGGTCTATGTGCTTGTAAAAATACCCTTCTCTGCTCGGGCTATATTATTTCTTATGTACTGGATCATTTTTATTTATCCTTCCACTTTCCAGACTTATTAAGTACAGATTTCATGCCAAACTTGTTCACTGGTATCTTTCACGTTTAAGTTACCACTCTCAAAAAACATCAAGAAATCCACAGTTCTCATCTTTCAGTTTGCATTCCCAATGAGTATCCAAGGATTTACATCTCTCTGTATTTATATCATTGCAGAGGCTGCTGTGCCTCCTCAGTATAACAGAGACAAAGCTTAATTTTTATACAAAAGGAGAAATCAAGAGAGAACTTTATGATAATTATGGATTTGAACATAAAATAAAAGTCAAGAAAGGGTTAAGAAACAATTTTAAAAAGGCATAAAAGGTACTAATAATTTGTACGGAGTAGGAAGCTTGCCAGAAGATCTGAAAGGACTTCAGAAAATATAATTTTATAGTGACAATTTTTTTTCCCACAAAAAGACTTCTGAAAATTTGAAATATAATAATTCATATTTATGGGTGAAACTTATGAGATCTATCTCAAAATTATGATATAAATAGGCAGAGTTAAGGAAAAAAATCAGTGAACTGAACTTCAACAACTTAAAAAAATCTTCCTCTCAGATTCTAGAACTTCACTTGGGTGAAATATGAACTGTAGCATATAATTTCCCTTGTAACACAGACTGCAGGGTTTTTAGGTAATTCAGGAACTATTTCAAATCTCTAAGGTATATGGGTACCCAGAAAATGTACAAAAATTACAGTCAAGGATTAGATAAAACATGAATAAATATATTAAGGATAAATAAAATAAGGATTATAACAGATGAGGAGTGAATCATCAAAATATATCAGGAAAGAGTCACTGAATGATTATAATAAGAATTCCAATTAATTAATGATCTATGACCTCTTTAAAGAAATCAAGAAGTTTGTAAGTAAGAAAAGCCAGTTGATGTAGCCATTTGGTTTTTCAAAAGCATTTCTGTTTGGAGTTTCTTCTCCAAAAAATCTTGAACTGACTTGTGAGATAAGAGAAAATCTCACATGGAGAAAAAAAAATGGCATGAGAAAAATCATGTAGAAATAAATTTTAACAGTAGAAGGAGATCACTGATGAAGACTTACAGAGGTCTAATGGAAAGTGGCCCTGCCTTTGGAAGAGGCTTGGAACTAGTTGATCTTTAAGCTCCCTTCCAACCCAGGCCATTCTATGATTCTATAATATCTGTACTGTTTATCATCCCAGTGAATGATTTAAGATCATAGGCTTTAATAAGTTAATCAAGGTTCTAAAAATGAGAGAGATCTGCAAAGTACTGAGAGGAACATCATGATGAGGCAAGAGCCACACATCAAATAGCAAATAAAATTTGAATTAGATGTGTTTGAGGTGATATGTATTAGGGAACACTCTGAGGAGTGTTCTGTCGTTCAATGAAAACTGTGCTCAATGCTAGCTAAAAACCAAAATAAAATATTATGAAATATGATGAGTGCTGCTCAAAATAGAAAATGTTAATGTTCTGCCTAAATCCTCCATCTGCATCATGAATATTGAATGTAGAATTGGTATCTCAACTTCAAAAGGAGCACAGGATTTGTCAAAGTCAAAGTAGAGGCAATCAGGGGTATGGAATGGTTTCCATGCAAGTAAATATCTCATATGGCTGGGACTTTTTGTAAAGAAGATGTCATAGGAGAGATGTGACACAGGTCTGTATATTCATGATGGGAAGGTGAGAAGAATACTTTGCACCATCTTTTCTGCTGGAATAATGTCAAAGTCACCAAATCAAGTGAGTGATTGGTAAGTCCCAAACAAGGAAGGCATTTCTTCACATAATATGTGGCTTGTTGTGGAGTTCCCTGTCAAAAGGAAGTTTTTAACATTAAAAATTTATCTGAACTAAGAAGTGATTGGAAAAAATAATGAAAGAAAAATTTATAAATATGAAAATATTGTTTCTGGCTCAGAAGTTTGAATTTTCACTGAGAGATACAGATTTTCCAGCAGATACATCAGCATGAGATTATCCTGTTTCTTAACTGTTCCAAGGGTGTCTTCTGACAGGTGTTTTCAGAGAAAAGATTACTGGAATCTTTGATCTGATGAGGTGTTTCTGTCCCAGTTTTTCCACCTGTTTCTTTCCTTCCAGACCTGTGCTGCTCAGAAGCCCATGGCTCAAAGGATGCTGTCCCTCACAGACACCAGAAAAATTGGTGTAATATCCCATACGTGAGATTTGCATTTATTCTGTATTCAGGGGAAGAGGTTGAGCCATGTGAAATCTCGCTTGCCATAAGATTCCATGTATCATCTGCTTGTTGAGTGAATCTGATATTTCTGGTGATTTTACTCTCCATTCACACTGTTAACACGAAGAGGAGGAGGTACAGGAAGGCTGAGAACTCAGCACAAAGTCTGCTTTATGGGGAGCTGGTGATACAGAGACCCAACTGATGAGTGCAAGAAGAGGAATGCTGTCTCCAGAGCTAACTCCCCTTCGCATCCCATCACCGAGACACAAACCAGGAGTGAGCTCACAGCTCCAGCACATGTGGGCAGTCATGAACAGTGAGTTACAGTGCACCTCGTCAGGCTGTCAGCATAATTCCCTGTGAGTTTCCTCATGCAGCTTGCCTCTTATCCCTTATTTCACTCATAGCCTTGTAAAAGCAGTAAAGGAAGAGGGACAAGAATGGCGTGTGCTACTGAAAGATACCTGCTATATCTTTCTTCTCTGCTATGAAAAACCCCAACACATACACACAACAGTTCAAAACAGTAACAAGCTGGAAATGGAGAAAAATTCCTATTGCAGTATCTGAAGAGAGAAATGTGAGTGAGAGACCACAACCAGAGCAATTTCCTGCACTGACTAATGCAAAATAAAATATAACAGGCATGTTTGGAGATGCATCAGTTCCCAGAAAATATAAACAGAGGAAAAAAAAAAACGAAGGGAGAGAAAGACAGGTGAGATAGCTGCCAGTTTAATGTGCAGCTTACTGGGGAAATAACCTGGCTGAAGGTGAGGAAGGAAGAATTGCTCGAATGAAAGATTTTACAGTATCTTCATGAGCTTTCTCAGCTGCCTGGAGCAAGAGCCCTCCAGGGCACTGTCAATTTCTAAAAGGACCTTTTTGGAAATCTCATTTCAAAAGTTAAAAAAAAGCTTCTTGGTAACTCCAAATCAGCTAAAATGTGTTACAGAATGGAGAGGATGTGCCAATCCCTAAGAAAGGCAAGAAAGGAATGGAAGTGTATTGAAATGATTTTTTTTTCTTGGTCAAGGAAGACACCAATAGGAAAAGATAAGTGTCATTATTTACTTTCTTAGACAACAAATAGGGTTCCAAAAGGTGGCAGAAAGTGAAGTTGTAGATCATTGATAAATTTATTTGATACAGCAGTAATCTCTTGATATACTGACTCTGACAAAACCCTATTTTTGAGCAGCTAAAGATTAAAATATCTTGTCTGAATTGGGTGTGCTCAAGACATAAGTAATTCTCTCTTTATTAGGCCAGACATAAGTTACATAGCCAGAGGGGATATCACACTGGAAAAAGGAGCATGATTGGTTTCTCTGGTGACTATTCAGATCTTATCTGGAAATGAAAAGTGGGAGATGAGACTGGAGAAGGTAGGAAAAACTGTCAAAGTTGTTTGGCTGTCTTGTGGGTTGTGGGTTTTTCTTAGGTGCAGATCTGTTTTGCACTCTAAACAGATCATTTTGGACAGGACTCTAGGAGATATCTTTTAGTAAGTGTTTGTAATATGTGAAAAATATTCAATAAAATACATCTAGGTTTTTTTAGGTTTCTTCCCCCAGTATAAACATGCTTTAGAAAATAAGGGCTGGGATCTGAAAGAAGCAGAAAATGTGGGCAATGGCAGGCAACCTGAAGAATATTTAGATGATGGTATGTTCTGGAAGGAGGAGGGCATTTCATGCTTATTATTAAAGTTCAGTAATTTTTGGCAAGAGAAAATGTCTACTACATTTCTGAACCTGAAATACAATGGTATTGCATAACTGACAAGTCTTCAGAATCTATATAAGTCAATCTCTTTTTGCATTACCCTCCTATTTAACTTCCTTTAGAGCTTTGATGATAATATCAGTTTGCTAGATAGAAAAAAACAAAATAGATCCTTTCAGCAAACTGTTAAAAACTGGTTGGTGTTCAATCATGATAGAAGTCCACCCACATGTCCACATAGTAAGATCACACCTTGGCAGACAGATCTGATTTTTTTTTTTTTTTCCCTAAAGGATCCATATTAGATTTATTTGAAAATCCTATTTTCATCAAATTAATTCTCTCAAACTTCCTGGTAACTTCATAATATATCAGTTTTTAAGCATCTCTCCAACTCATCTTTTACTGTTTTTGACTGATAGTTTCCTTTTGTATGTGAAAGTTGATGAGCCAGTGGTATTCCTTGTACCTTTTGTTTGCTAGATGAGAGCCCTGAGTAGGGGATCACAAAGGAAGGGAGGGAGCTGGGAAGCCAGTTGGAGACAGTTGCTTCCTATCACTGCAGATCACTGAGGTGTGGGTTAGCTCCAGCAGGAAGATGTGCAATCACATTAGCATAGCACTGTGCCTTGAAGGAATGATCCCTGCTGGATTGAAGTACCTGCTCTCTCTGATATTTGAAGATATCTCTGAAGATATTTGGCTCCTTTTGCCTTGTCTAGCCCCAGCCTCTCTGGGGTAGAAGGCCTACAGGAGAGCAGAATGAAATGGTCAGACTGGCTGAAGAGAACTTTTCCCCTTCTCAGTTAGAAGCCTAGGATTGTAGCCCAAGAGCTTTGGATGCCATAGCCACTGACTAAATGCATGGGCAGCTTTGAGCCTTGAAGCAAAATCTTCCTCACTTTTTCTACCCCTTAAATCTCAGGCAAAATCACCTAATCTCTATGCTTTGATTTCTGAAATCTCTAATAAATCTTGCTGTTAGTGCTTGTAATGCTGAACCTAAAACAATAACACTCCCTTATAACATTGATCTTAAAGATTAATATAAACTGCTTACTGACTGCTTACTATGTTGATTTTGTTAAGCTTGGGAAGATGAAAACAGTATGATCACAAATATGTTAATTTGAACATAACTATGTAGTATCAGAATTTATTTGCTTACTCTGACAGAAAAAAAGTATAATGCTCCTATCATCCAGTAAATTTCCAAAAGAATAATTTTTTTTTTACAGAAAAAAAAGGAAAAAAACATGGGTAGTGAGAAAAAACAATCTGCAAAGTGAAGTAAAATCTGCAATCGGAATCTTTAGTATGTGCCTTTTCATTATTGAAATCTGCACTGATGTGTTTATATGCTGATGAGCTAAAAACGTTTTATGGTGTCCAAACAGAAAAGGCCTCTTAAAGTGGGCATACTGCAATGTCTACAACAATCACCTCCCATCCCTGTCTGGAGACAACTAAGGCCCATTTTTTAATGTTGATAATCACAAACCCAGCCCATTTCAAAGGATCAGTTTGGCAATTTCCTTAATTTATTTTTTGAATCTCAGAAAATTATTTTCTAAGAATATAGTTAGTTATTTAAAGACATTTAATAGCAACTAAAATTTTCATTTGTTAACAATGGAACTGTGTATCTATTCAATAATTTACATAGTTATTTATGATAATATCAATAAAAGATGGTATTTAAATTTTGACCAATTAATTTATTTTCAAATGTCTTTGCTTTGTAGTGAAAGGGATTTCCACAGAATTACAAGAAGTATGATAGTGAGTGTCCTGCAATTTATTTTTTATGTCTGTATGTGAATATTACATCAGCTTTAATTAATCTACTAACATTTTAAGCATAGTTGTTAACTTCCTATTATTCTCAACAAGCAGATGTATTAAATACTTCAGGTGATGCAGCAATTATTGCTTACAACATTTTACCATGATTTAAAAGTTTTTCATGACTCAAAATAAATATTTACCATCACCAGTCATAAAAGATAAGAAGAATTTTATCTAAGCTATTAAAATTTTTGAAAGAACTGTTTCTCTGTAGGTAGTAAGTGTCCAATACTGTCGCTTTGGTGAAACAGGACTCCACACTACCTTCTGCCTTTATCTGGTGGTGAGTTGTTTCTCCTCATACATTTCTTCTCACAGAGATAAGTACTTTGGGATTTAGCATCATGAAGGACAAGCAGCTGCTTTATAACAAGTTCAAACTGTTCTAATCATTGATGAGAACAGTGTTACTGTGATTCCTGGACAGTGTTTCTCAGCATCAAGGGCAACATGGCTAGATCCATGTATTCCCATTTCAGAATACGTGCACCTGTTTAGACTTGCCTTTTCCCGAAGAAACTTTGTCTTGAAATGCCAGGGGCTCTGCAAGGTGAAGGTAACTGTTTACAGGAGGAATTTTATGGCTTTTCACCCACACCCACACCGAGCTCCTTTCAGCTACTGCTCTGCCAGATGCATTTAATTATTGCCATAAACTGTAAACACTACTGCATGACCATTTCCCCTTTAGCAAGATTGTGTGTGTGAAAAAAGTAAACAGATTGTATAACAAAGTGTTCTCTAGCTGTCAGCAAGGGCTTTGAAAATAAAACACTTCCCTCCCGACTCACAATTGGCTGACAGTCGGCACATAATGAATAATAGCTCCTGGGGACCAGCAGAAAGATGTGTGGGAAAACTTTAATTAAAAGCTTGTCAGTACAATTTTACCTGGGTGACATCACCTGACTGAAATCCTGCTGCCGGGCTTTGTTGTCTATAGGATCGCAGGTAGCGCACTTGTTTTGCTGACAGCAAACAATTCAAAAAGTACTTCAAAACACTGGGGGGAAGACGCTGTGCTGCCAGTAAAATATAATCTATTTGTGGTGTTCTAATTTTCTAATTAGCAGCTGTAGAAGGCTCCTCGCCATTGTGGGAGGAGGGTGACAAACAGGTTTTTGTAGCTCGTTATCTATGATGCCCTCTTGATTATGTATTTTCTTGACATTCCATTCCAGAAAACTGTGTTCCAAAATCAAATGCATTTCCAAATGTAGACAGCTGAGCTTGAGCCAGAAGTGCAGACCTAGCATCAAATTCCCAGCTTGAAACTCCCTTATATATATTAAATCAGAGCACTAAATCCAAACAGGCTAGAAGTTCACAGCAGAAGACTTTCAGGCTGTGTAAAATTCCTTAGGAATGGGAACTTCATGATGGCCCAACACAATCATGTAGTGCAAGGGAAGAGTCACAGTAGTGGGTTTGATTCTGCCCATCTCAAGCTGCTGGTAGCAATGAGGTGACATGCATGCTTTTGTATACTTGCTAATGTAAAAGGGGAATGGGAATTTGAGAGCCCAAACTTGGCCCTAAAGTTGCAATTAGTAATATTCATGGAAAGAAACTTTCATCTAACACTGCTGAAATCATTAATGCTGGTAAAGCTTGGCTATTTTACAAGTAATTTGTAGTAATGGAGAGTAGTTTCTCATAACTTAATGCTAATTAATTCAGTTACATCATGATCTAGCTCAAGTCCTGAGCTGACTTTAATGGGAATAGGCTGGATCTGATCCAAAAGCCACTGAGGCCAAAGGGAGGCCTTTCCACTGATTTTGAGAGCAGTTGGTTTGGGTGTGTAGATGGATGGAATTTACTTACCTGACAGAGGAAAGACTCTCACTGAATTGTGTGTTTTCCTCCTTATGAGCATTCTCTCAAATTTCCTTAATTTTATGCAATTATGATTTGCCAAATGTTGAGGAAAATATTACATCTAATTAGTGGTGAACAAAAGTAAATAGGAGGTTTATTTTCTCATTACATGCTAAAATTAAATGTTATTCTTGGGCATGTATATGTGAGTAATAACACAAAGCAACTCCCATACAAGACTAAAGAGAAGGCTTCTAAAATCAAACATTTTTGTACAAACTTTCTGTACCAAACACAGTCTGAAGACTGATTGAAATGATGCTTTTTGGTAGAAGAAGCTCCAGTTAGGCAAGTGGGAAGGAAAACTGGAGCAATTAGTTAAGAATTTTCACTTTTTTTTCTTTGCTGCCCTGATATGCTGTGTAATAACATCTAATCTTTAGCAAGAGATATGCCCATCTGGATATTGAAACAAGAGCAGCTGCTTCCATACTCCAAAAGACAAAGAAGTGTAATGCTAAAATGTAAAATAATTGTCATTTGCTCATCAAATGTCCATCACTTACTCGGTGACAAAAAATCCTTCTAAATTTCAGTTACTAATGCATGATGGTATATTTGTCCAGAGCTAGATTCATCAAGCCACCTCAAGAAAGAGTTTTGCAGTCACTGAGCATTAGGACTTTCAAGGGAGGCCCGGACTTGAAGTGCTGTGCATGAGTCAGGACTTTCTGATTAGGCTAAATGATAGTTGGCATTTTGAGAAATGTCCCCAAAGTCCCCTTCTAGATGGGACTAAAATCTATGTGGCCAGGCAGTACCCCAGAAGTCGGGTCACTGAAATTCATTGGCACCACAGCATTTCCCCTGTAATTCTTCTGTCTTGTGTAAATGAATGAATGTGTAAGAAACAGTGTTTGGGGAATGAGGGGAAGGAAAAACACACAGTAGATGAGGCATTCCTGCAAGGAGAGAGATAGTACAACTTTATGTATTTAATGGAGCAGCAGATGTAACTCTCTGTTCAAAACCTGAACAGGGGAGCCTTTTCCTGCTTCAGACACTATTTAATTGTGACATAAAAAGCAAACAAAAATAGAAAAAATTCAAACAGTAGTGGAAAAAAAACCAGTGCATTGCAACCAGCCACTTCTTCCATGAAACATTCTCTCAGGAAATTCTGCATGCAAACGCATAACCCAAACCTAGTTTCCCATGAACTGAGAAACAGAGACAAGTGCACTTGCTGCACTTTTAGAGTAGTACAGGCAAAATCCCACTCATGTAGTTTAGGTTTTCCTCAAATATGCCTGTGCCATGTGTTGAAAAGGATGAAATTTTAAGCGTGATTCACAACCATTTATCTCATAATCCTCCTTGTCTTCTTTAGTACTTTTTGGTTGAATCATCTGAGGAAGCAATGGGTTTTTGGAATTAGCTGAAATGATGAAGAGAATTTTCTCACAGTGAAATACTAAGTATTTCAGGTGGAGGCTCTTTCACTCATCTGTGTTTATTCTGGCTACCAGAATGTTGTTATTGTGTCGTTCTTGCCAGCCATTTATTCTTACATCAGTATTCAAGAACTCAAGCTTCAGAAAAAAAATGACCTTTGCTGGCTAACAGTAGTAAATTTGAGGATCAGCATAAGAAATCTGGCAGGTGTGGAGAGCAGAAAAAGTATAACAGTTGTGTCATGAGACTAGCTTTATCATTTCATTCCAGTTCCTGTAGTCAAGAATCCGCTTCCCACACTCCATGAGAACTGTGAATCTCAGCAGGATTCATGGGGAATGTAGTGGATATTCCTTTCCCTTCAAGCAGTCTTCCTTCATGGACACATGTATTGGTGATGCAGTACAGGGATGGCTGCAGTCTTCCTTGTGCATATAAATCTGATGTGATCCACTACTGCTTTGGGTAGATGTAGTGATGTAAGTGAACTGTCTGCTGTTGCTCATAGTAAGTAAATTCAGGGTCAGGTAAACCACCAGAGCAGGTATGAGAAGAAAGAGTTTCAGTCACTGGCACAGGCTTCCTGTGTGATCTTGAACAAGTAATTTATGGTCTGATTCATTAAAATATTAAGTGTTAAGGATTAGATGCTTACATTTTAGGCCATTAGCAACATTTTGGTGGGTAAGTGAAAAGGTTTTTTTAGCTCTTGTATGGTTATTTTTCTAATTTTTGTGTTTTGTTTGATTGGTTTTGTTTGTTTGCTTGCTTTATTTTGTTTTGATTTGGTTTTTTGGGTGGGTTTTTTGGGAGGGGGTGGTTGGGAGTTTTTTGGAATGTAGGATGGTTCAGGAACAGAAACAACCACATGCCAAAGGTACCATTTGTGTTTCTAGGACTGGCAACAAGGAAGGTTGCATTGAGTACAGGCAGCCTCTTTGAAATTCCCACAACAGCATGGAGGAAAGAGCCTTTGTCTTTTAGATTTTTGAGCTCAGAATTACAAAACCCAAGACAGAATTCTCTTCCAAAAGAATGTGGGTTTACTAGGTTAAAATATACAGTCATCAATAAAATATTAAACTAGTCTATTGCCTGTTTTCTTAGTTGCTGGCTTATAATCCTTATTATGATTTCTTTATGTAGTATAGGGATTTTTTTCTCCTCAATCCTGTATCTTCCATGATGCCAGGGAAAAAGAACACGTCTTATTTTTCCCTTCCAGCCTGACTGCCTGTAAGCTTAAGTAGGTAAGAAGCAGAATGCTTCTTTGGCATCCGAAAGACACAGGTTTGGAGTCCTCTGAAGTGGAGTTTTGCCTGTTTGCATGCTGTGGGTGACCATTACTGTGGAAAACAAGGAAGCAGTACCATGCTTCTGTTTGGAGCTTTCTCTTTGGAGAGGCAGTAGTGATGGCTGCTGTGCCTTGCTAGGAGTGTGATGGTTCAAGAACAGATGCTCCAAATAACCAACGGGATCAGGCACATCAAGGGCAGCTGAGACTACTCAAGGAACCTCAACAGTGACCAGCCTCGTATTAGAGGGGTCATACTTCTACAGATGAATTGAATAACTAGGTAACTATGTAACTATGTAACTTATAGCCTTCCAGGTCATCCACTACAATCAAAGTGGTCTTAATGACAGCTAAGAAAAAGTCTTCAGGTGGTGGCAAATTCATCCACAGATGAAGACATAACAGCCTCTTCCCTAAAACCTGCTTTATGTACCTCAGTCTTTCAAATTTTTTTTCTTTCTTTTTTGATCTATTTGTAGGAAGGCTGTGAATTTCTTGTCAATGAGAACAAATATACTTCAAGTATTTCTCCAATCACAATTTATGAGCCTGCCTGTGTAGGTGGGAAATATGTCTTTCTGTTGACATTTAGTTATGCCTTGAAGGAGAGTTTCAGAGTTCTAAAAACCATGCCAGTTATACAAGTTAGCAGATGATAGTTGTTTTCATCACCACGGGGTTGTTACAGAAGCTAGTAAGAAAAGTATGAGCAGACAGTTTTATTTATTATTTACATATTATCAAAGTGAAGGAAGCCTCTTTTAATTTAAGAGAGCTATGAAAAAACTTATAGAAAACCATCTTTGCTCTTGGTATTTGCTGAACTGTAATCTTTGATTGTACTTGATGATAAATTAGGTGGCTGGTCTCAGTGTTCAGTCTGATTTACAAGAGATTCTTTTGAAGTGATAAATGCCTATCAGCCTGCAGTCTTACACTGCAGAACAGAAGGATCTGAACATACTTGACCAAACAGCACCATGTTTTGCTTCTAATAGATAATTCAAATGATGCAATATAGAGACACTTTAAATCAGTTGCAAGTAGTGAAACCACTGTGTTGATACTTTATTTTAAGACTGACAAGTCTGAAAACAGAAGTTAACAGAAAGTCACAAGTCATTCTTGTGACAAGTGCGTGAAATCTAAAGAACAGATTCCATATGGTGTCATATTTCAAGTTGTATGTCAATGACTTCATCAGAATGTTATACCCTTCCAGTAGGAGAAATGATACCTTTGAAAACATGTGTGGCTGCATGTAAAAAGTAAGCTCTCCCTGTCTTCACAGAGAGCCAAGACACTTTCTGCTGAACAGGCAGACAGAAGAGAAAGAACAGATGTAATTATCAATCATACACTGTCATTAGCCCAGCTCTCAGGATCTGCTGAAGATCAGAGTACATACTGGTCAGTTACTGGTGCAGATTGTAGCTGTCTTCATTATAGATTTCTTGTCTGCTGGTTATACTCCAACAGGGTGCAGGCAGGATTAATCTAAATGTCTGACAGTTTGAGCCTGAGGATGGCTGCCAAGTCCATATGTGCTTGTTGCCACTTGGACATCCTCTGCCAATGGCACAAGTGAGAGGGTCTGATCCACAGAAATTACATGCATCAGTGTAAACCCTAATCAACATCCTGTCCAAATACGTCTGGCTCTTTGTCATAGTGGACAGTGTACAGTTCAGATCTTCTTCAGAGTTCACATCCACTTTCCCCCATAACAGAAGAACAGTCACCTACAGTGTGGAAATGAGGCTCCATACCACTCTTCAAAGGAATCCAAATCTCTAAGTTCCCAAAGGAGTTTCCTGGCACTGAGTTACACACAGCAAATATTTAGTTCATTGTTTCTCCCCCAAACTATTTCCACTATAGAAAAATATTTGCGTCTATGCTCAAACACATTTTGGATATTGCTGAAGATAATGATGTACCTAAAAAGATGAAGCTCAAAATGATTTTCTGCAGAAGCAGAAAAACTAATGTCGGTATTTCAAGAGGTGCTTAAGTTAAGCATTTCTATTTATTTCCATTCTAGATGGCAGTGAGAGAAGCTGCTAATTAGGACTGTTGAGACTAATTAGATTACTGAGCTCTTTAAATGTGTATTAACAAATATGGAGATATGAATCCTTAAGCGTGCGTTAATGAAACTGAATTTTATCATCTGTATTTGAAAATACAGTCTAGAATCCCTTGCTTGAACTCAACTCATCTCTCTGCTTTTGTGTCTTTTGAATTCAGTTGATTTCTTGTAGACACTGTAGTTGCTGAATACTTTTTTTTTTTTCCATTTATATTTATTTTAGTTGTGAGCAGCATTTTGCAGAATCATAGAATATGTTGAGTTGAAAGGTACCCACAAGCCTCAAGTCCAACTCCTGGCCCTGCACAGGACTTCCCAAGGGTCACAGCACGTGCCTGGGAGTGTAATCTAAAGTGTAAGCCAAACTCCTGACTATTTGTACGTCACAAAAAGAGGTAAATCTGCCTAAGTTCAGTTCCTTCAAGAAAATTTCAAAGAAACAAGCAATCAGATCTGAAAAGCTGCACCTATGTCTCAAGATTTGTGGAGCAGTAGAAAGAACAAACTATTACTGAAGGCAATAGACAGTTCTCTTAGATTAAAAAAATAATAGAGGAAGCATTTGTTTAAAGTTCCTCAGCCTGAATGACTTTGTGATGTCCTTAGAGAAAATCCTTAGTAACAGCTGAAAGATTATTAAGTTTTAGTGGTCTATGGATGAAACACTTGTTTGTACAACTTTGCATTGACATTTCAGAAAAAAATTACTTCATCTTGGGCTTTGTTCTTTGTTCCCAGAGGTAAATGTGAGGGCCAAATATTCTAACAAGTACAAGAGTGCTCTTTCTCTTTGCAATTGTGAATGGACCTATTGCTAGACTATTTCAAATTTATACTATCTGCTCAAGTCTGTGATGGATAACCAACATAAACCAATATGCAAGTAACCAGTGAAAAATTATCCATTGCATATCAAAATGCCACTTTCTTTGGAGTGGGTTCATAGGTCAAAAGGGCCTGGATGATTACAAAGAGTTCTGATTTCTCCTTTTTGAAAAAAGAAAAGGGAAATCCATTTGACAGTCCTTGAATCCAAACCTTTAGGAACCAAAAAGGCAGAAAAAAGATTTTAAACATATTTTTATGAGATCATGCATAAGCTACTGTCAGACTTGCACAGATGGTTAAAATATTTGTGCAACAAAAAAAGAAGCTCTGCTTAACTAGAGAACCTCTTCTATGTTAGAAATAAGCAGTAAGGTGAGCTACTTATATAATTTACTAACCAGAACAAACCTTACTGCCAAAGGCCTAAATCTTACCTTGAGGGTTCTGCTTGAAGTTTCTGAGGTTCTGACTTTCCTCTTTAGCTACAGGGATAGTTTCAAAGCTTAAATCCTGATAAAATTGAATGGTGAACACTGGTTTTTGTTAGAACATAATTCTTCCAGGGGACTTCTTTATAACATAAATATATAATAGTTCCAGGGCACTCTTTGTAACTGAAGTTAACAAAGATATCTAATGCAAATGAAATAGACTAGGCTCTAATTTTATTTTAAATTGGCCTGACTTGCTTCATGGCATTCAGTTCAGTGGTTTTTAAACCACAGCCTGAGAAACCTCTTAAACTTATCATACAGAATTCTGTTCTGTTAAAGTTTTTAATCCTCATATATCAAAGAGAGAAATTCTCAATACCAAAAGGCACCGTACACAGAACATAGGGTAAATATTGGCTCTAGTGAATCTATGTTTTATTGCTGAATATTAATTTCAATATATAAAGCTATATAGAAAGATGTATGTATAATTTTATATATGCATGAATAACCACATATAGTATAGATATAATTATATATAGTAAACACTGAGTTAATGTTGGTATGAATCATTGTTTGCTTTTAAGAGAAGCTCCTATGAATATCTAGGAATATATAAATATCAAGGCATGATCTTCAGTAAAATAAAAGCAAGGAAAATATGTAATCATAACAATTTTCTCTACACCGTTGGGAGTTTTGTATCTTCCAGATGTGAAATGGCTGCTGTTGGAAAATGCTTCAATACCACAGTGCTTTGTTCAGAAGACATCCAGAGTCTCATATGAAGAAATGAATCACAGTGTACAAAGGAAATATCTTCTCTCTTCCAGTTATACTGCTAAGATGTATTTTTTTTACCATTTAAAAAACACATTCTCTCTCATTTGTACTTTCATCATTATTTCATCAGAACAAGTTTTAAATGAAACTTATTGTAATTTAAAAAAGTTTTATTTAAAATTTTATCTGCTTTCCCCTGAGAGGAGAGGAAATGATTTGTTCAAATAATTAATAAAAAAAATTATCTTAGTCTTTGTATTTCCCAACAGAAAAAGCCCCAACCAAACAAACAACAACAACAACCCCCCCAAGAAACAACAACCAAACAAACAGAAAAAATGTTACAAGGTTTTTCTTCTCCTTTTTTTTTTTTTTCCAATTTCTTTTGGAAATTTTTATATTTTATGACCATGATTCCTCCTTGGTTTTAGCTGGAATGTTTACAATGCAGAGGCCTGCCAGTTTGAATATCTGAATATAACAGAAACCAGCAACCAAATTTAAATTTATGGAAAAAGTTCAAAAATTCTCCTACTATTTAAAAACATTTCCATAAATATATTTTAAAATATTTATTTTTATTTAATTTCAAAGGATGCTCATTTGAGTATGGTTAAATCCAAGCTTATTAGTGGGGAAAGCTCTGGGTCACCCTTCAGTTCTATATGTCTGAATGCATTTTAAAGTGATCAGGCCCAAGACTTTTCAGAGGTCTTGGCTATGATTCCACATGGCAAAACATCGTTCACTCTTACTTGTTCCTCCTTCTCCAAGGCAAAGGTTTTCCATATCTGTACAAGACAGTTAACATACATCAGGAAAGCACAATGATTATAGTAGGTTTTAGTAAGCTGTAGTAGGGCTAGCTCAAAAACCCAAATATTGGAGATTTTTAAGTTTACCTACATTTTGTGCACCTAATCAAGTGGATCTCATCAATGGGATGCATGAAGGAATTAGCAGTGGCATTCAGTTGCTCTGCACAAGAGGATGACTTCCAGGACTTTTTTCTGGGATAGAAAGGTTCCCCTATCCAATGATCAGATTTTCAGTGGAATCAAGTCAAGGAAAGCTGTCTCAGCCAGGAATCTTTTGAATCCTGTACTGAAGGAGTTTTGAGCACTAGAATCCCTTTGTGCACTTTTCTCATCTGACATAGTGGCAAGAGTGTGGTTTAATGTGTCTGTTGTTATTCAGGCAAACAATATCCTGTAACAAATTTTGCAGGAAAAAAAGGAAACAACAAAGTGGTACCCAAAATTAACTGACCATATCAGTCCATTTTTCATTCTTGTGGTCAGAATACGATCTATTTCTTTAGAAAAATCAGCAATTATTATTATAAATTTAACTTATCAGACTAAGCTAATTTTAAACAGAATGTATGTAAACTGCTGGTGTTCTGCTCATCATGAATTGGGTATTTGCTTAAAAAGGTGTCTTGTAGATTTCTAAATATGTGCTAAATCTTTGAGACTGAGAAAATTCAATATCCACCTTTTTACATGTGAAAATGCATTTCTGCAATTTATTGAGACCCAGGAAATTATCCGCAGCAAGAAAGAGTGATTGCCATTTAAAATGGGAATAAACCCAAGAAGCCAGAAACAGGTTTCAATTGAATAATTTATTTTGTCTATGGAAAGATCTACTATTTGAAAAGAAGTTCTCTCCTTCATTCACTTGATTGCTTTTGTGAAGTCTCATAAAGCAGTTCCCAGTGATACATATGGTAATACTGAGCAATATCTCCTTAGAACTTTATCATAGTGTAATCCAGCTCTTCTGGCATACATTTTACATGTGTAATTTCTTCTAGCAAAACGTCTTATGGTGGATTGAAGAATGGGTGAAAACACACACACTGAGCACATTAACCCAGTAATATACAAATGTGAAAGATTAGGGTGGTTTTACACTCTTGTATGTATTATTGTATGTCATTCCCACTGAGCTCTCAAACACTTTCTTTTCAAAGGAAAGAAAAAAAAAAAAAGGAAAAAGAAAGATAGTTGAAAATAAGATAATTATACTTCAAATCTGGTCTCCATTTAAGCAAGATGTGAAATACTCTATAATACTTTTACACCTAAGTTTATTGCCCACTCCTATCTACTTTTGTAGTGGTATGTCTCCTATTTTAGGGAAGCCAGAAGTTTATGTATGCAGCTTAGCTATACTGGAATTTAAGAAATTGCCTCTCAGAACTTTGTACCATGTCACAGATCCTTTAAATGGGATTGTAGGATTCTGATTGTGAAATAGTGCCACCTTTTAAAATGCAAACAAAAACTGAAACAAAATTTAAATTTTCCAATAAACCTCTTTCACTTTATAGGAGCAATACGACATCTTTTCTGCCCTAAAATATAACCCAATCAAGAGAATAAAGAATTACTGCATATGCCAAATATTAAAAATAGTGAATGGCTTTTATATTGAATGCTATGGCCTAGATGTACATGTCAGTGTGAACAATAACTTGTCCGTGACTATTCTTCTCGACTTTCTAAGTGCAAAACAGGGAACCCATTGAAGATTTTAAATTGCAAAAAGAAAGCATAAATGTGAATGACTGGTAGCTGAATAAAGGAAGAAAAAAATACTAAAAATCAACAGCTGTATAGACTTTTTCTTGAAAATATACCCTAGATATGCTCACTGTTTAGAGTTCCAAGATTCTGCCTCTTTCTGTAAGATACCCACATTCTTTTAGCACAAAGTGCAGTTCAATACAGTGAGTTGGTGTACTGTCTTTCTCCATTTTGAAATGTGATCAAAGCACAAAAAACATTTCTGGGGATTTGGGACCCTGTTTCTTAGATAGCCAACATTTAGATCTAGACTTTATCTCTGTAAGAGAAGCAAACTTCACAGGTGATTTGATTATTTTAATTATTTTTCTAATAATAACTGTTCCTATGAAAATCTAGTTGTGACTCATATAGGTTTAATAACGAAATTATTAAGTTTTGAAAGTAAAGGCGGTATGTATAAGTGAATTAAATGCATTTCCAAGTGGTCATTATTTTATGTGTAATTTTTTGTTCTATTAACTGTGTCTCCTGTGATGATTTATGGCGTACTTGATTTGGCACAGTGTTAATAAAAGAATCTTATCCTTAAATAATGTGAGTATGCATATTCTCAGTAAAATTGAGACCTCTGCATATTATTTTAAAAGTGTAGAGTAGCCTTAAAACAAGTTATGCTAAAAAGAAAGGATTTGCAATCTGAAACAATATATTCTACATTTATTTATTAAAAAAACCCAAACTAACAAAACCAACAAAGAAACATCCTTTTGATCTTAAAGAGAGAACGGAACAACTGTATATTAAAAAAGTCTCACAGACAAAGCTGTGGCTTCTGGTGAAGGCTGGAAAATGGCAGTTCAGTGGTCTACACTTCTTGCATACTTCAGCAAAATAGAAATCACAACTGTAAAAGTCAAAAGAAAGAAAAATTGGATCATGGATGCATTGAAGTGCAGAAGTTAGGTTTTCTGCCAGGATTGAGTAACTGCTTTTTTTGTGATTATGATCACGCAAAAAAAAAAAGTTTTATGGTGTAAATGAAAGAAAGAGTTGTATTTCACTATATGGTTCACTACTGGGTAAAGCAGCTAATGAACCGATTTTTCAAGAGGTGGACCCACAGAAAAATATTGTTGACAGATAACTGTTCCTAAGAAACCTGGCTATAAATCATTTATTCAAAACAGTAACTGGAAGTTTTGCTTGTCAGATTTTTAAAAGGAGAGAAGTGTTTTCTTGAACTTTTGCCTGACTTTGGCTGCCAATATATTACTAGCACCTGGGAGAAGCCTCAGGCTCAAACAGTCAGAAACATATGAAGTTCCATTTTGATTTAATAAGGGTCCCCTTCCTGTAGTAGACTTTGTTGTATTGCTTAATTTATTCCTCTATTAAAACAACAAAAAAACCCCACCAAAATCTGTCTTAATGTCAGAAGACACTTGAATGTAAGTTTGCACTAAAAATTGTTCTCATTATGAAAAGTAGATCAGAATTTACTAGCTTTTCTAGTTCTTGTTGACTCATCCTCAGCAAATACTGTGAGTGAAGCAGAAAAATCCTGCTTGTGTTAGGAAGAACCACATGTGTGAAGGTCACTAGTAGAGACAGTTTGTATATCTTTCTGATTTGTAATGGACCCCACTATTATCCATGGCTATGCACGAGATCCTGGAGAGGAAACATCTCTTTTCAGTGCAGAGAGGACGTAAAGACTGATGTACTCTCTACTGTGCTATATTTCTGACTTGAAGGAGCTAAGAATCAAGATAGCTCAATCTTGATACCAACGCAGACCATAGCCTTTTTGTTATTCTGGTGTGATGGTGTCATAATATTCTATGTACTGGTGGTTTACAAAACTGTTTTTCGACTAACACAAAAGAAGAACATTACAGCACATCTGTGGCATGAATGCATGGAAGAGCTCAGCCAGATGAATGTCCCTGTATATAAAACCACAGAAGTTTGCTAGAACATGTTTTTTATTTGCTTCCTTTGAGAACTTCAGGAAGGAGTTGAAGCAGGAGGAAATAAAGAGATAAATATGATCTCATTACTGTGATGCTTTTGACATAAGGTTTGATTTAATTTCCCGTTTAATTATCTTTCTGGCTTCTGTTTTATGTGAATAATTTAATGCATATTCTCAAATCCTAAGAGTTCAAATTTGAAGGCAAAATTCCTGAAGATCTCATTTTAGAAATCACTTGAACTTTTTGAACCCTTCTACTCATAAATGCCTCCTGTACAACCTTTTGACTACTCCAAAAATCTGATAGTTACTGTCTCACTAAATTTCAAATATACATTACAGTAAAAGAAATTGTGGCCATAAAATTTACTGTCTTTTGCTTATTTTTCCAATATTATTTCAATAACCAATTTGGCCAGTCTTTTCAATAATTCACAAGGGTATTTCAGCCAGTCAGCAGAATGGAAACACTTATGTTCGGAGAGTTACAGCATCAGTGGTGGCTTGACTGGCCACTGACTTCCATCTTCCAATGGCATTCAATTTACAAGCTACTGCAGGCAAACATCATTCTTAAAATCTGCAACTATATATTTGAAATTTCAATTGTGCCAAAATATGTAACAATCCCAATGTACTCTAAGTTCTCAGAATTTATAACAACTGCATTTTCTTCTGTGGTGGCCCACAGCTGAGAGATTGTAAAAGGCCTTTCCGTTATAAAGTTTTCAAGAGACTTTTGCATCATGTCAATATCACAAGACTTTAAAAGAAGGGAAAAACCCCACCCTTTAATGCTATTGTAAGCAGCCATAAGTATCACAGTAAAGTTGCTATTAGAATGTAAATTTTCTGTACTCCAGAATGCTAGTAATTTAATTACTACTGGCCTTCATGCAGACCCAGCTGCATAAAAGGATGTTAAACATTTTCTATCCACACAGATCAGCCATAAAATATCATCTGGGATGTATATATTCTCTTGCAGCAGAGAGGCAATATGTAATACAGCAGCTAATATGGATGTTTAGAAGGCAAGTATCTAATTTTCTTCCTATTTGGTACTTTATATTCTACTGTTTGGAGTAGGATGAGGTTGATTTCCAAGCATCTAGTACTGTAGATGCTGGAGGAGAGGAGAGGAGAGGAGAGGAGAGGAGAGAACCAGCAGTAAGGCTTGCCAAGTGAGTAGGGCTGTGCATGTTGAAAGAAACTGCATTGAAATACATTCATTTGAGATAAACCACTGATCTGTTTCGCCTTGTTTTTATTCACAAAAGTGCCAGTACAATAACTTTGTGGAGTACTAGACTGGATGACTTTTAAATCTTTAAAGCATTTTTTGTTTTCTTGTGAACTTCCCAACCTGACACCTTGAAGTAATTTTGCAGTATAAGCTGCCATGGTTTATGCTGGATAAAGCAATTGCTTCCATACACTTAGTTCTACATCTGAATGTCACTAAAGGACAGTCATTCACGTTGCTGTGCCTATGATAGCGTGTGCAAAACCTGCACTGCCATTTTTGACAACTGTTCATTCATGTAGGGCTATGATAAAGCAAATGCCCCAGTCACAAAACCATCTCATTCTTTTCTGCATCCCAATGCAGTTGTAGTCAAACTCAAGCACAGCAAACATAAAAGTTCCAGGGATTTGATTTATGCATATGACCACCCATGTAGGCTTTTTCTGCAGCATGCTTGCATGTATGTAACAGTCTTAGCAATGACTGGTGTACCTGCCTGTTACACCCTTTTTCACAGTTTCAAGCCTAGGGCCTCAGGTGTGGGTGTATTGGATAGTAATGATTAAGCCTTTCATTATGTTGTTTCATTGTCAGATTTCTTTGCTTTCAAGGAGATCAGAAAAGACATGTAACTTTCTCAAACTGAAGTGGTTTCCCAGCTGGATTTCTCACTAGTCATTGTAGCAATTTCTTGTTCAAAATAATAAACAATTTTTACTAATATATCTAGCAATAGAGGCAAGCAATATAACCAGTAAACATTTTCAAATATTATTCCATTAAAAAAAGCTGAAATGTTAAGAGCTAAATTAAGTTCTGCGAAGAAGTTTCAAACTGTTTTCTTGATTATTACATCACTCTCCAGTTGAACTGGCTCTATCCATGAGGCCTTTACCTTCATGCTCTATAGGCAAGTGTAAATCTTAGCTTTATTCAATTCAGGACTGACAGATAGACGAAATAATATTTTATCCTTAGAATGGCATAAGTTAAGAAAATCAGAAAACCAAAGCAGGCTATCAATCCCTCAGCAGTAGCAGTTGTTCACAAAGCCTTCCAGAGGATGTTGTTGTGTTGGTCAAAGTGGGAGATCACTGCAAAGGTGGTAGAAAGTCCGACATGGTTCTTCTGGCAGACAGTCTTTCCAAGTATCAGGAGTTTCAGACTTGAGGGTTATGTAGCAGGGACAAACTCTTTTGTTACAGGAGGGTTAAATACTGCAACTCTTGGGTGCTGGTGGGAGCATCTCTGGGGATAAACCCCTGCTGATTCCACTGCTCAACCACTCTCTGGGTGAAAAACATTTTCCTGATATCTAACCTAAACTTTCTCTGACTCAGCTTTACACTGCTTCCTCAAGCCCTGTCACTGATCACAAGAGTGAAGATTTTTGTGAGTCAGTTTTCCCTTCAAAGCTTCTTGGCCATGAGTCATATATCCATGTAGAAAACCTGAAAATAGATTGGACATTGTAATTGTGGAGAATCCTTAACAGTAAAAGACATTGATAATCACTTAAGAAAGAAAGCAAAAGGTGAATATATCTCCTGAAAAGTCAATCTGGAAAAAAAATTGAAGAAAAGGAGAGGGAAAAGCTATGTCAATATCATCATCCTGCAGAGGAACTCTTGGAGACCCTGCAGAAGGAAAGGAGACCCCACAAGTAGGGCCAGGAGAACAATCCAGGAGATAGGCCTGTTAATCTAACACCAGTGCTGGGGAGGGTCATGGAGCAGATCACCTTGAGCAGAAGCATCTGGTACATACATGACAACCAGGGTATCAGGGCTTAGGAAAAGTAGGTCATGTTAAGGAACCAGATCTCCTTCTATGACAGGGTGACTGTCATGGTTTGGGCTGGTCTGGTGGACCAATCAAAGGTTAGCTTTGCCAGTGTCCCACTTTGGGGGTGAGGCAAAGGCAGTGAATATTTATCTAGACTTTAGTGAAGGCTTTGACACCACTTACCACAGCTGGTGGGTTTCCCAGTTGGTCGTGGGCCACAAGTGTTTTTCGCCAGGGCTCAGTAATGGGGCCAGACCTGATAATTATCTCATCAATGATCTGGATGAGAGGGTTGAGTGCACCCTCAGTAAGTTTGCAGGTGGCACCAGCTTGGATGGGAGTGTTGATCTGCTGGAGGGCAGCAAGGCACTGCAGAGGGATCTGGACAGGCTGGATCCCTGAGAAAAGGCTAACAGTTTGATGTTCAACTAGACAAAGTGCCAGGTCCTTCCCTTGTGCCTTGTCACATCAATCCTGTGCAGTGCTACAGGCTGAGGACAGAGTGATTGGAAAGCAGCCCAGCAGAAAAGGACCTGGGAATTCTGTTTGACAGCCAGATGAAAACGAGCCAGTCATTTGCCCAGGTGGCCAAGAAGGCCAATGGCATCCCGGTCTGTCTCAGAAATAGTGTAGACAGCAGGACTGGGAAAGTGGTCATCACCCAGTTCTGGGCACTGGTGAGACATGTATATGTGGCACTTAGAGACATGGTTTAGTGTGGGCTTGACAGTGCTGGATTAATAATTGGACTTGATGACCTTGGAGATCTTTTGCAACCAAAATGATTCTATGATTCTGTCAGTGCTGTGTTAGCTGTAGGACTTGTCTGGTACCTCTCTTGCCTTACCTTTGTGTATCCTGGGCATAGGAGTGCAGCTTATGTATTAGGAAAACCATGATTGTGTCCCTGCAATTTTGGTGACAATATATGTGAGCTTTTACCAAATGGCCGAAGCACAGCCAAGCAGCTGCAGATTAGGCTTTTCTAGTGTCTGAGGGGGAAGAGGTTTTCAAGATAAATCTATAGCAAGGAAGGGATTATATCAGATATTCCTCAAGAAGGAGTCCTCTTCAGTCTATGTGCATGGGTGACTTTGTCACTCTTCTAGTTTGACTTTACTGAAAAGTAGTGAGGAAGCACAGTGGAAAAGATCAGCATCTGAAGGGCTGGCTTCAGGTCTCATAGAAGACCCCCATTGGGAATATAAATATCTTCTCTTGCTCTCTGTCAAGACTAATGAAATTCAGATCTGTTTTCTGGTTGATCCTCCTTTGCTTTCACCATCCAGGAAGGTGAGGCAACAGAGATACACCTGAAGACATCATGAAGGATATCTCATGTCTCTACTACAAAAAATGGTGCCATGACTACCAGCAGAGTAAATGACAGAGCCCTGTTTACACAATGACCTATGTCTTGCACAGAATTTCAGATTATATTTCCTTTGCTAAACATAGATGAGTGAAGAAATTAATGAGAACTCTTATGTGCAACACAGAAAATTTCAGGCATCTGTGAAAGTAAATTATAATCTTAGTTTTAGAAGCTCATAAAAGTTTGAAGCTCTTGGAACTAAACCCACATATTAGTATCTAACATGTCAAAACATTTAAACGTGGCATAGCCACCTGGAAAGTTATGAGCTCCAGAGATTGCAGTAGGAGAAGTTATAAGAACTAAAAGAAGATATGAAACTCTTTTCTTGCAGATTTACATTACATTCTCTGCCTTCCCCTCATCACTACACATTTTGAAACTTGTTAAACTGTCCCTACTCCACAATATGCCCCTGGGAGAGACACTGGAGGCAGTAGACAGGCGTCTTTGCCTTGGGGCAGCACCTGAGACTGCTAGTTTCTCCAGAACAGAGCCTGGGGTTGTGTCTCAGCTTTCCAGACCTCCACCAGCACTTCCATCTTTCCACAGCTCTGGCACTAGGCAGCAGGTACCCACACATACCTGGGATGAGCTAACCTGAGGTAGACCACATAACCAAGAAGGGAGCTGGCTTCAGGCAGCAGGGTAGGAGAGCTGGAAGGAATGTGACCTGAATGGCTGGCTATGCCTAGACCAATTCAGAGCTGTCTGGAGTGGGTGTGTCGTAGAATCATAGAATGGTTTGGGTTGGAAGGGCACTTTAAAGATCATCTATTTCCAACCCCCCAGCCATGAACAGGGTCACCTCTCACTGAACTAAGTTGCTCAGGGCCCTGTCCAACCTGGCCTCGAACACTTCCAAGAACAGGGTGTTAACATCCTCTCTGGGCAACCTCTTCCAATGACTCACTGCCCTCAAAGTGAAAAATTCCATCCTTATAACTAACCTAGACCTGTTCTCCTTCAGTTTAGAGCCATTCCCACTTGTCCTAAGACTACATGTTCTCATAAAAGGTTCCTCTTTAACTCTCTAGTAAACACCTCTTTAGGTACTGGAAGGTTGCTTTAAGATCTCTCTGGAGGCCTCTCTTCTACAGACTGAACATCCCCAACACTCTCAGCCTTTTGTCATGGAAGAAGTGCTCCAGGCCTCTCACTATCTTTGTGATCCCACCCTGGACCTGATACAACAGGACCATGGCTTTCCTGTGCTGAGCACCTCAGAGCTGGACTCAGTGCCTAAAGAGGGTTCTCATGAGAGCAAAGAAGAGGAGGAGAATCACCTCTCTTGCCCTGCTGGCCATGCTTCTTTTGGTGCAGCCCTGGATGCAGTTGTCTTTCTGGACTGCTTAGTGCATGTTGATGGGTCATGCTGAGTTTCTCATCCACTGCTACCCTCAAGTATTTCTCCTCAGGGCTGCCCTCAGGCTGCTCCCAGGATATAGCTGTGTAAGAGTAGATAGAACTGAGTTTTCCCTTTCCTTCTGCTTCCTTCTTCCTGCCCCTCCCACACTCCTAAAATTAATCTGTGTTAGGCAACAGGCAGAAATGTATCAGCCAGGAAAAGGCTGTATTCATTATAGTTGGGTACCTCAGTTCAGTGTAGCTGTGGGGGAGCTCTTCACACGGCTAGGGAAGGCTCTTACACTCTCCTCCCTGTTACAAAACTTCCATCACCCACCTCTGTAATGAAAGCTCAAACATCAGGACCATGTTGTTGAGTCTACCACGTTCTGTAAGCCACTTGGCATCCCATGACAGGGACGCTGGCTGCTGAGCTGCCAGCAGCTTCTAAGATGACATGGTAAACACCACTTTGCCACTAATGATGCCAGCAAGACAAGAAAATTTGGATGTGTCCTCTCTGGTGTAGAATCAATGCTCTCCTTATGAGTTTTAATATATAACAGGGTTTGGGTGTTTCTGAAATTTTTCACTTTGGTGCTTTGGAAGAGTATTCATGCACTTCAGCTAGCACTTCCCAGAACCACTTTTATTATACCTTGCACCAAACATTTTTTTGATAGTTCAACTAAAGAAAAGGTTGTATTTTGAAAAATTAATTAATGCTTCAGATGAATATATTATTTATGTTGCCAATGAGGGAACTTTTATGAGGTCTTCATGCTGGACTTCTATAAATTTCTGGGTATTTTCTGAGATTCCTTGCCCACTTTTGCTTTACCATTAATCTTGCTTTTTTTACCAATTCCTCTGAAGAGCACAACTCTCTTCCTAGACACAAAGTTATCATAGACTTTGCATGATATATATGATATATATATGGTATATATGACACATCTAATAACCAGTAATTTTTATATTTAAAAAAGCATATTTCTTCCAGAAATTGTTAGGCTATAGATATACTTAAATGGGAAAGTCCAAAGCAAAACTTTGCCTGAAAAAAAATCTCCCACTGATAATTAGGAAGAAATTAACAATAAATTTAAGCCCACAAATTTGCTTAGGCAGCCAAGAATCTAGAAAAATGCCAAGTGTGAAAATACAATTAAGTGAAACCTTTTACTCCTTCAGCATTAGTTCTGTGTGTGACTGTTCTTTGCACAGTGCTATTAAAAGATCTTAACATCACTCACAAACTAACATAAATTTTAAGGTAGATAAACATTACTCACTTGAAGTTTCTTTTCAGTTAAGAATGAAATAAAACAATTATATGAAACAGACATTGTCAGGCTGTCACAATGAGCTCTCATGAATCAACAACTTTTACATAACTATATACTCCAGTATGCACTGAAATTGAGTAGTTGTTGCCACAGTGGCTGTCACACCAAATGTATCTTCTCAGTGAAAACACTTAAAAATCAAGCATCTGTGCTATCATTATACTACTTATATTGACCCTGCAGCAGTAGGTTGATCTTGCATTCTGTTTAATCCCAATTGCCTATTGTGGAGATGAACACTTTCTTTGGAGCATTATTTTATCTTAATTCCTTCAGTATATTACAGCAGCAAAAATGAGTTTTGGAGTTCCAGGTTGTATCAGGGTTCACTCACATTGAGCTGTGGCTGTTTAGGTTTATGTGATGGAATTATAGACACAGTGAACAGAAGATAACACCTTGATTTGAAAATCCTACAGAAAAAAATCTATATTATTGATGCCATGTGATATTTTGGAAAGAAAATTATATTTCCAGTTGCATAGTAGAATAACATTGTCATCTATTTCATTCTGAGGAATAAATGAAAATAAAGAAAATACAAGAAGTATAATAACCGGTTATTCACACTCCAGCTCAGGTAGGAAAACTTGCCAACATTCCAGAATCTACATGTTTAGGTATCATTTTTCCAGTTTTGAAATGGCTAACGGCATTGCTTTATTAAATTTCCTTTTTAAAAATAAGCTGTTAATTTTCAACCTACACTACCTTTACATATTTTATGTTCTGTTTGTTTTTATTTAATTTGCCTGGCTTTTGTTGGAACAAATAAACCCTACAAAGATTTCTTCTTTTCTCTAATAACTTTTCATGTGGCCATAACAAGGCCCTTACTGTAAACTTGAAAAAAACAAATAAGCATCAAACCAAATAGAAATGTACTTTAAAGAGCATTAAAGAGGTTTGGTTTCTTTTTTCCTGAGAAATCTTGCTTTCAACTGCTCTCATGTTTTGCACCTCTTTTAATTCAAAATAAAAGTTCCAAGATAGTTAATTGTCTGCACTTCTGCTAATGAACACTAGAGTATGGAATAATGTAGTTTACTAACTTACTGCCCCATTAAAAACAAAGCAAATAAATGTTGCAAAAAGATGTTTGAAATAAACCATAGAAACCTATTAATTTAGCATGCCACTGAGAAAAATGGCATAATTCTATTTTAACCATTTCATTGAAAACTGTCTGGCTAGTCTTTATAAAAGTAATATTGATCTATACTCAGTCTTAGGATTTGTTGGGTATTTTCTAAACAGTAAGAAAGCAGACCTCTGTAGACATTTAATTTTAAAGTATTATATGGAAGTAAGAAAGTGTTATTAAATGCCCATTATTATTGCTCCCATTGAATCCAGTGGCACATTATTTGTGTTGCTGAAGTTCCAGCTGAAGGTGTAACATCAAGGAGACTGGACTTCCATTCAAGCTATGGTGGCTTTCTTACTTTCCTTGTGTTGCACTGACCTTGTAAAGTGGGGACATGTAAAAAACTCAAAAGTTCTGGCCAACATTTTTGTCTCTCCTACTGGTTTGTTGGGTTACTCAGTTTCTCTTTCTTGGCCTTCTCCTTTGTGAAGTGGGATAATAGCATTGAGCACTGTGTCCTGACATCTGCAGATGAAAGTATAGAGCTAAGGAAAGTATAGAGCTAAGATTTGGTTGAGTTGTGATGACTGTTTCATAGCGGCCCAAAGCTGTTTCCATAATCCATGATGTTAAAACAAGAAATATGAAATATTGGAATATGTTAACTACATGGGAAAGTAAGAAGGAACAAAGTGGAATGGTGAGTGGAGATTTTCATGGCAGCAGATGGTTATGTTTCATGCCAGTCATAGCACTGTACAAAAAGATATGTGCCAAAAACTAAGATTGAGTCATAATTTTTTCTAGTTGAGATGCTGCCTTATAACACAACGTGGTTTACTTTCTCCATCTCCATCCTCTAAAGTTTTTAGATGCTTTTTCATATGACCCATGGGGGAAAGGAAAAGAAGAAGTATGAGAAGGAGGAGAGAAAGGTGAAATCATGAATGAAGGCTATCCTGTGAGTTATGAGTGGGTGCAGAAAAGAATGATTGGTGGACAGAATGGAGGCAAATGAAAAATGGCACTTGATGAGACAGGTAAGGAAATGGAGAAGGCAGCCAAGGCTGTACTTGTCAGTGCAGCAGCATCAATGCAATGCTGGTTTCCCACATAAGAAAAGGGAAGGAAAGCACTGAATAAATAATGCCTGACAACCAATTGTCAGGCAAAAGAGAAAATCTTTGGAATCTCCTGGCAATAAAGTAAGAGGTGAAAATTTCTGTGAGATTAAATTTCTAGAAGTGGAATGGTTTTTGAGCATTTTCCTAAAGTGTTTTTAAACTAATGAATAGATACACTTCGTGCACAGCAGGTAATACACTTATCACTATTCTCTGCTTCCACTGGTGTAGCTTTTACATTTGTGAAAAGTCATCGACTGAGTTTAATACACTGTGTCAATGCTTCCAAATTCATAAGTTTTCCTTCTTTGGTAATGAAAGTATGCACAGTCAGTTCACACATGCAGTTTATGATAATTCTGTGATTAAGATGAATGTCAGAAAAGATAAATGCATCTGACTAACAGGTCTCTGGTCAGGACCCAACTCTGTGGAGTTTGCAAAGCATCTAGCTAAGTAATTTCACATACCAAACATGAGCCAGTAATACACTAGGACATATTGCTTACTGTGACTTTCTTTGCACGTCAGTTTTGAGAAATTATTAATTTTTAAGGAGAAAGAGAAGATAGAATAAACTGCATGTGTGCCCAATGACACATGCCTGTTTGTGCCTAATTCATTGGAAAAATTGCTCAAGAACTGTTCAGCCATGTTCAAATACGCTGCCAAGGTCAATGGGGCCTTTCCAAAAGTGCTGGTTATGTGAGGTAAAAGTGCTTGAGGCAACTTCAACTTAAGCATTTTTTGACATTTACTTATTTTGTTTGGAAAGCAGATAATCTGACTGTTTTGGCAGTCCCATATCTGAGCATTACCAATGGTATACCTTGGAAAGCCCAGATGGGAAGTTTGCTTTGACCAAGTGTCTAGAGCCCAGCACTGTATTACAAGGGTGCATAGTACAGATCACCTGAGGGTGCCAAAAATGTATTCAGACACCAAAGATTTTCATGTTAAATTCCTTTTTTATGATAGTGGTAATTCAGAGACAGAAAAGAGCCATGTAAATACATTAATTTTTGTCCTATCAGCATTATCTTGTATAATCCCTGAAGGCATCCAGAAAATGTGGAAGAGTTGATCCCAAATCGGAAATGGTCAATATGCATTTGCAATAAGGTATTTTAAAAGCAAAGAAAGAGAACAACAGTACCCTGAACCAGCTGCTGCTGTTCTATGAGCCTCTGGAAACAGTAGCTAGGTAAGAAAATCTACCTGGTTAAATACTGATTTTGTGTGAACACCTATGAGGTTAGCTGAGTTGGATTAAAAGGTTATAGTGAGTGGGAAAATTGCTAAATGAAACCTGGCCACATCCAGCTTAATTGTCTGCTCTTCCAACATTTGTTTCTGCAATGTGGCTTGTGTATGGCTTCTACCTGTTGCAGACAAAGAGAGGCTCCTTCATCAGAGCTGAAAGAAGGTTAAAATTGAAAGAAATCCAGCATTTGGTTAAATTTTGAAGTTTAACATAGTTCAAGAAGACAGAACAGCATGATCCTGATCTCATGAGAGTGAGTGTGAACAGTAGTAGACATAAAACTTCTTTGTTTCCCATATCTCTCTTAATCATTGTTTGGACTGGGTAAGTCTCACACGTAAGCAAGACTGCTTTAGGTGTGGTTTGGTTTTCAACCTGGTGGCTGAAAATCACCTCCAGCAAGATTTGCTGCCCTGGCCTTTGGGACTAGCAATGTCAATGCTTGGCTTAGCAGGAGGTTCCTTTGCCCACCACTTCTGGCTCCTTGAGACTTGGGCACGGAAAGGCTGATGTGCAGCCCCACCTCCGTCCTTGGATGTTCTTGGAACTGGTTGATATTCCTTTGGCAGGAATATCCCTGAGGCAAAACAGGGTGATGATACAAGTTCACCTCGTTTACTGGAATGTCACTTGTACCATCCAGTGCTTTTTGAATTGTAATTATTTCCTGGGGGTAATTGCATGCTTTTTTAGACTTTCTTTTGCGCTCCCATGCTCAGCTGAAAAACTGCCAGAGGGCATTGCTGAACTGTTCCCAAGGAGAACAGTAATGTCTACTAGTCACTCTGACATTATTGTTATTTATAAATTCCAAACAAAAGAAAGTAAAGGGCTAGATGTTGCTAACCCAGATCCATGTGTTTGGAGTATGAAGGTGGTCTTATGGTTGACAATTCTTTTCCTGTTTGTGTTATATCTAGACTGGTCATGTGCTCTGGTGTGAAAACCTGGGCTACTTGCTGGTGCTATTCCACCAACGGATGTGTCAGGTTTGTATCAAAGTGGTAAAAAAGTTGAGCATTGCTAGACATCCTTCTTTACATGTGTCGGCTGAAAAAGTTAACCAAATGGACAATTACATACTCTATGCCCCCAAATTCTATTTGAAGTACATCTGTTTCGTCCAGATCTGGGTTGGGGTTCAAGGAAAGAATTTTGAATCACAATTCTTAGAGGGTGCTGCTCTCTGGTGCTGAAGCTCAGTACCACCATTTCCTCCCAGCTGTCTCTAGCTGTAAAATACACATTTTGGGAAACTCTTAGTTATAAACTCTTTTCATCATCTATCAGGGTTAATATATCATGAAAAAACAAAATTCAGTATAACCAAATATTTCTCATCTTAAAAAAGAATTGTTAGAGGACAGACTACAGGAAAAAAAATGCAATACAGAGGACACTGAAATCTAGTCTACCTTGAAGGGGTAAAAGACATTTTGCAACAATGCAAAGCATCTTATACACTCTTATGGTACATAATAGACTGCAGCTAGACATGATATCTAAGTGTTAACTAAAAGTATTAATTAGTAGTAACTTTTCTAAGTGTTGTTTTTACAGAATAAATTGAAGAATTATTTTTAGTTTCAAGAGGTTATTAGTTCATTTATCTCCCTTCAATTAACATAAAATAACTTAGTAGCTTACTGTTTAATAAGTACCACAACTTACTTGGAGAACAATTATTTTACTGTTCCTAAAAAAATTTAAAAGTATTTAGAGTAATCGGCTTGCCTTGCTAAAAGACTCCATATTTAAAGGTAGTTGCTACAAGAGAGCTAAACACAGAGAATCCTCCACAACACTACAAATCTTCACTGTTTTATGTGTTGTGAAGCTAGCCGTTGTAAGCAATGTACTTCAGCTTAGTTGTGTGTTAGTAGTACAAGTTTACTTCCACACTTAGAAGCCTGAATACAGCTGTGTTGTTTACCTATAGTCATTCAGTTTCTCTTTTGCTTCTTGAGGGAAGTTATTATAAATATTCCCTAGAGTTTCAAACTATAACAGAATATTTTGTAGGGAAGAGCACTTTTTTCCTTTGAAAGAGAAATCTTTAACCATATATGAGGAAACTCAGTTTTCAGTTCTGTTCAATTTGCAGTTTCATCCTCTTCAAGTTTTATAGAGGAAATTGCCTTAAGTTTATATGTAATTGTACCTTTAGAGATGCCCTGTAATCTCTATAGGCTGTGCTTACAATGTGATCTGTTTATGATTTTCCTGAAAATTAGTTCAGCAGGAAAGTTCCAGGGCAGTTAACTTCTTCTCCTGTATTTGTATGGGAACAGAAAGAGAGTGGGATAAAAAGAAAGAACCATTACTTAAAAAATAATTTAGAAAGCCAGAGTAAAAAGAAAGAGAATTTAGAGTTTCATAGAGGGAAATAATAGGAGAGAATTTTTTTCCCTTTTAGGTGAGGCAGCCTCTCATCATTTATGGAAGCCCTGAAATATATATATATGTGGTAGCCTATCCATAAGCCTTTAGTACCTGCTTGCAGCATAACGCTACCCCAAATGCTGCCACACTTGATTTAGAGACCGCAGAGTCTGACAGAGATGGAGCAACCTATTCTACAGGTAAGGAAAAACACTGAATTGAATGGCACTCAAGAACATACCACTGCACTTTGTTTAACTGGGGCCTGGATTTTCCTCCTGACTTCAAAATGGCTGAGAACTATAGCCTTTTCTTTGATTTATGATAGGTCAAAGCACACATTTCAGAGCTCTTGAGCAGAAGTGAGGGTATTTTTTAGTTATATACTTTAATAAATAATGGACAAGATAGCAGAATTAGAAGTGTGTAAGACTGACTGAAAACAGTGAAGGAGTATCTACAGGTAAATCCAGCCACCCATCTGATGTACTGCTGTTTCAGAACAGTTTGTTCACTGTATCCAAAATAGTACTATAATTTAAAGGCCGCCACATATGGAAGATGTTAGCAGTTTCCATTGCCTCGTTCCACTTGATAGACATACCCACTGAACCTATGCAGAGTCCGTTCCAAAGTAGGTGATTTGTGAAAAGTTTTCATGCTTCTGGTTCTTATAAAAACTGCTATATAACCAGTGTATGACTTTCATTATGTTTTTGCTTCTCTAGCACAAGCATTTTATTTTAGAGAAAATCTGATTATAACATTACTCTTCAGTCCTAATGTTAGTAGGTGGAGATCTCCAGATTAAAGTCTATTTAGTCATTAGTACTATCTGCATGACAAAATGAAAGCTTATTTCTAATACAGAGTATTTACATGATCTTTATCACTTGTAACTATTACTGAAAAATGATAAATTAGGTGTACACTTTCAAAATAACACCTGGAACAGACTACCTCTATAAACTTGTTTAACCTTTTATTTTTTTAGTGACAGATTGGAATTTATTATTTTGAAAGTCTTGGAGCACCTGGTCTGTGATTTTATCAGAGTTATAAGAAATGCCTTGGAGGCGAGGGTGGGGGAATAGTTAGAACAGGAACTGTGATTCTTTAAAAAGTGCCTTTTATCTCAAGAGCAACTTTAGTTGGAAACTCAAGGCACTATGGACTGCAATTCATTCTGACAAATCAGTTCTTAAGGTGTTACTTATATTGCAGTTAAATAACCCTAACATCCCTGCTGATTGTCTAAGTTTAACCTCTCACCCTGGGAAATCTGATTAAGAGAGAAATGTAGGTGGAGAAATACACCAAGTATTTGTTGCATTTCTACCATGAAACAGCTATTGGCATAATACTTCCTATATCCAAGACACAACAATGTGAAGTTAACAAAAAATGTTAAATTATGTGGACAATTTAAAACAGTCTAATAGTGACTTATCCAGAACCTGCTTTTTAGGCAAACATATTGTAGGAGATTTGCAACTTTTTAGTTATCTCAGAATCAAGCTGCAACACTTGCAGATGCAATGGAAGCATAATTTAACTCCTTCCTTCCTTTGTCACCACCACATAATGATGCAAGTATCAAAGAGACTGTTTTTGCTGTCAGGCATTAAAAATGCCTAAGAACTGATTTTTCTCAGATGTGCTGCCCAAACCATGGTTGGCCCCAATTCTGCATGGCACTGGTTACAGTGTTTTTGTCAGTGGGATTGTTGGTATCATCCCAGAACTGGCTCCTGGGAAGCCTGCCTGTCTGTTGAATATCTCTGTTACTCTTTGACTGGCTCGTCAGTTGGACTTTCACAAAGTTAAATTTCAGTGATCATTTCCATTTGAAACATTTTTTGCTGTTAAGAACTGCCTTTCTTCAACTGTGGACTAAGGCTGTTATTAATGCAACTGGAGACACAGTATTTTTGTGCTAACTTAGATAGATATTAGGCTTGCTGCTTAGCATGTCTAAAATTAAGCTGGCATAAAAGTTCAAGAACACAAATCAGCACTAAACCTAAGGTTAGCTTAAAAGGTTCAGATAACTCCATAAAGGAAAAAGAGGAAGAGTTGTATAATTTAAGAACATATTTCCGTATCTGCCAAAAAAAAACAACCCCCCCCCCCAAAAAAAAAAAAGCAAAACAAAACAAAAAAACAACAACCCAACCAAAACAAAAAAACCAAGTGCACAATCTGGGTAGCAAAGGCAAGATGGATTTTTGCTCTAGCTCAGATCAACTAATTTTGTTTTCTTTCCCATCTGTCCTCCATGTGAGTCTGTCCACATGAAAAATCCCGCTTGGTGAAGCCCCACAGGGATGGCATCCATATCGCAGCAAACGCTGGGACTATTCATCACTTTGGTGCCTGGGATAATTTTACAATAACCTTGGCAAGCACACTTCTACGAAAGATGATTTTCAGCTGTAGGCCTGAGACCAGATTAGATCTTGTTCTTTAATCACCAGCATAGTCATATTCCCAACGTTCTTAAGTGAAGTTTCTTTGTGCTATGCATTTCTTCATTTCAGCATTACACTTTGGATGAATAAAGAGAGTGTCTATAAACTCATCTGAGACATTCCAGTATTAATCTTGGACAAAAACAAAAGGGATAAAATTCATGTGATATAATTAGTGAAAATGTAATTGAGTTGTGAGTAGAGTTTGTCAAATATTTAAAGTTTCTGGCCTTCATAAAAGGGATAAAGGATGGAATGTATGGAGTTGGGGTAATTCTAGACAGAAAGATGAGTAACAGTGAAGCTTTCAAAAGAAAGTTCACATATGCCTGTATGACAGTGAGATTTATGATTATTCTGAGTTGTTCACTTCAAAGTATCTTTAAGAACGATTATTGTAAAATAGAACAAGGCAGAGCAAATTTCACATTGTGAACAAAGGAAAATTATCACTGAATATTATCCACAAAAGCAGAGTGGAAAAATGAGCTGAAGCGATTCAGGTTTTTTCCTGGTTTAAGTCTAGTGGCATACAGAGATTTCTAGAAGAGGAAAGTAAAGGTAAAAGTTCTTCCTTTATGTAATTTATCTTTACTTGGATTTGTAATAACATATTACAAGCAATGGCCCAGGGTCCAATGTTCCCTGAGGCTGGTGAAAGCCTCTGATCAGACTCTAATATCTGTCCATGTGAGTGCACTAGAAGCCCATTTCAGATTGGTTTTCTTTTCAAGTCACAGGTTTGAAAAAAGTCTCTGCAGTTTTCAAGAGACATTGAAACATGTGATAGATATGCAAACTAGAAACATAGATATTTTCCAAAGAATTTTTTTGAGTACCACTCTGCAAAGTTTTCCCTATGAAATCTATAACCATTAAAATCATGCTAAATGTCCACTCGCTTTTTGAAGTATTGATGAAATCATGGCCTAATCTTGCTGAATGTAGGTTGATTTATATGAGTGAAGACAAATAGCTCTCAGTAAGCTATCATCAAACTCAAAGTGAAACTCTAGAGTTTTGAACCCACATGACCTGAAGCAGAAACCAGTGTTCACACCAACCCTTGTAAGGCAAAATTGCCGAGTTTAGAAGAAACATCAGCCATTAGTCTGAACAGTCAGGGAAGAAAAATAGTTTCATAAATATCAGCAAAACAAACTCGTTATTTTTAATTTATGCAATGTATTTTTGCATCCTTTGGCACTTTCTCATCTTTTGAAATAATTATGTATTATAAAATATTTTGTGAGAAATAAATATATACCAATGCCCATTTACCTAGGCAACTGCAGCAAAATTTTGAAGAGTGTATGTATGCTTATATTTTCTTACAGGAGTATATAAAAAATATGATGGAATTCAAATATTCTTTCCTATGGACATATGTGGTAACATAATTATTAATTTCCATGCACAAATTCTGTGAGAAAGTTACTTCAAAACTAACTATGAAACCACATCTCCAGGTACTGGAAACTTGGTGATCATCAGTGATCAGTCTGCTCTATTGGGAGTAGACTGGTCAAATAAAATTGATATTACCTTTCAGAGGAACTAGAATTTTGCAGAGAGAGGTGTCTGTAGGTGTATTTATACAGATGTATGTAGGGCTCATCATCCTGATAAAAGACAGGATCAATTCTTGCTTCTCTAGGCCAGATATGTTATACTGATGGGTCTTCTGTTAAAAATCACTGTGTGCTTCTTTTCCTCCTCACTATTCCTCAGATGCTCCCATTTATCCTGATGTTACTTCCACTATTCCAGAAAGCCCTTAGCAACCTTGAAGTTGCATAAGTGGCAGCTTCATATTTTCATTCTTTCCACCAGTCCCTAATTTCCATTGATGTTTCTTTTCCCTTTGTCTGAGAAAAGGCATGATTCATGATTATATAGCAACCTATACTGAGGAGCTCGTTTTGGCTCATAGCTTTTTGTTTGTGGGTTTTCTTTTTTTCCCTTTTTTTCCTGTGGGTTTTGGGGTTTTTTTGTTGGTTTGTTGTTTTTTTTTTTTTTTTGGTGGGGTTGTTTTTTTGTTTGCTTTTGGGGTTTTTTTGTTTGATTGTTTGTTTTTTGTTACAGGAAGGCTCTAACACAAATCACTTCACATAGCCAAAAGTAAGTCTTGTGTGAAATCATTGCAGAAAAGTACATGGATTAAAACCATACTGACTAGGTTAAAAATAGAACAGCTAAAAGGAATCGTCACTGTGTGCAGTCATTTACAAGGGAATGCAGAGATTTTTTTTAAACACTCTAGCCTTTGCAAGGGCTTGGAAGGATTATAGAGCAACTTTTCTATGAATGTTTGTACATTGTACAGGAACAGGTGGAGCTATACCTATGAAAACCTCATACAGGGAGCAGCCTAAATGTTTTGGTTAAATGCATGTCAGATAAAACAAGCCACTTTAAGATGGGAGGGCAGGACTGACAAGATCTTCTTGGTGAGTAAACTGAGTCACATTGAGAATTACCTGCACTCCTTCACACAATGATCTTACTCTAGGAGAAAGGTTTAATCTGGCTGTGATTTATAAATCAGTTTCCAGTGTTTAAGATGTTATTTCCAGTTGAGCAGCTACCATTCCTATCAGTTGGAGTGACAGGTGTAGAGAATTGCCTTTCTAGCCTGTGTGGACTCTTGAGGAGATCCTTGAGGAGGATCCACTTGAGAAGTCACCACTTATAAATGCTGCTGTTTCTACACCTATTTTTTGGGAAACCAAAGCACTTTTTACATTGGGCAGAGAGCCATTCTGTGCATTGACACTTCAGTCAGACAAAGGCTCTGTAGACATTTATCCTAACCAGTAATCCCTTCATCACTTCTGCCTTTCCAACGCCATTGTACCCAAGTGCTATCAACTATCACTCTAGTCAGCCTGTGCAGTCGAAAACCAGAGAGTGGAACAAAATTCACAAAACTATAGAAAGGTATTGTGGATCTCACTAAAATTTGAGTGTGCATGGCCAGTAACAAGGAAGGAGAAGGTGCTTCGGTCCAGCTCTGGCAATACATCAGTGTAATGCACAAGGCTATGGGATGCTGACTGAATGAAAATGTTATTTAGCCTCCCAAGAGGCTAGTTTTCCCAAGAGAAGAAAGTGCAAAAAATTTGGGGGAACTGTTTCCTTTGAAAAATATGTTAAAAGAAACTTAGGGCATCTTCCCATGGAACAAGATTTAGGAAAAAAGGAAATATTTCGAATTTGAAGTTATAAAATCTGAAATAAGGTGCACATTTTTACCAGTGATGATAATTAATTATAGGAGTTACTTATCAAAGGATGTGCTGGATTTTCTACCACCCGAAATCTTTCAGCAAATACTGGATATGTTAGTGATTATGTCTTGCTCAGCCAGAGGTTATAGGCAATGTTATGCAGAAAATCAGATTAGAAACTCATAATGGGCCCTTATGACCATAAAGGTACATGAAAGCCAGTGGTACAAATTTGCAACAGTCAGTGATTTCATTCAAGGCTGAAACTTCTAAATGCAGATTTCTGTTTTCCATTCTGAATGATAGAATGCTTAATGAGACAGGAGTTGAATTCTGGCTGCAGTTAGATTGATGCAATTCCGGTGACTTCAGTGGAACCACAGGATTTGATACAAGGACTTTTCAAATCTGTCTGTTTTGACAGAAGCATTATTGCCACTTAATCAAAAGCTTTTACGTTGAGAAGCTTGTTATCACCAGCATTTATTGTGGAGAGTGGGAATTTTCTTTTTATCTAGGGAGGAAATAAATGGAAATAAGCCTTTTAAAATTATAAACTCATCTGGCTAGTTTAACTGTGCCAAACACAAGAATCTGTTGTAAAAGGATATAAACATATGTTTACGCAACCAAAAATAAGTATCTAATTCCTAAAAACCAAGCCTAAATTCACTGGCTAAGAATCCTGGTAAGCTGTGAGAAGTGCTTTGTTTGGGAAGGAGTTAGGATAACTCGTTCTCATTCTTTCAAGTTGCTATCCAACATACCAAGCATAATCCCACTACTTTACAGGTGGAGCCACATTGCAGCTAGTGACACAGACAGATGACATATTTATTAGCTTGTCAAAGCTTCCTCTGTTTATGGAAGACTCACCCAGCTAAACAAAACAGTCTGCTTCCCATTGGCTAATTGAGCTGGCCCCTGTTGAGAGCCTCGGCAAAGTGCTTGATGAGGCATAAAATGATGATTAATTAATTTACTGCTCAGTTGATCATCAAACTGAGAGGTTTATGATTCTCACAGCGGTCAACACTCTCTCTTCAATGTGCAACAGCATGAGCAGCCTTCACTCTGGCCTGCTGCTGCCTTTGCTATGACCTGAGATATGGTGGCTTAATTCAGGGGAAATGGGGAAAAATTAAGAGAAAACTTTCAAAAGGGATGTACACAGCAGCCTCTTTCAGAGAGGCTTGTGAGTGCCAGAATGTTTCTCACAAAGGGGCTTTTCATATCTCAGCATTAATAAAAGCTACTTTGCTGGAGTTGGTAGAGTGGTTGGTTGGTTGTTTTGGTTCAATGAATTAGATAAGAAACCTCCTAAAAATAAGTTTCTTCTCTGATTACATGACTAAAATTCAGAATTAGAGTGGCGTTATATAGACACTACAGGGCTCTATAAGGGGCTTAACAATTGCAGGTATAGGTGTGCTAAAAGAGATCAAAATGCCAGTAGAAAAACTGAGTAGGGTGCTCTCTTTTTTATTCCTAGAGAAAAATTTTGGAAATTTAAAACTCCTTAAAAAGGATTCTTTAGATTTGTAGGCTTAACATGAGGCATTTTGTGTATTGTGGACAGCATATTTAAAAACATTGTTCAAAAAGCATATTTTTCCATTCGTATGCAGTTGCAGCTTCTGTGCACCCACCAATTGTTTTGCATATTTTTTTATGTGCAAACTTTTAAATATTTGCACTTGGGCTAATATTCTGACTAACTTTTCCCTGAAATGTTGGTGCAGTACCTGGTTTATTCCTAATGTGAAGACAACTAAATTCTGCTTAGTTACAGTTATTTAATTCTAGAATAATGGTAGGTTAATCAATACACATATAAGAAATTAATTGAATGCTGTGGAGAGGCATGTTTTATACCAGCCATTTAATTTGATTTTACATATGATCTAGGTGGTGGGATAGGTACATTGGCATGTGTATGTCAATGCAAACACATTAGACGTTTCTTTTATCTCTGTGTTGTAACACTGTCCTAGAGTTGCCAGATGTACTGGCAGACCCCAGGAAAGGTTTCCAAATTGTCTGAAGGCCTGAGCATTTCCCTGATTGGAATATAAATGGTTTGTTAGGATAATGGGAAGAGAGGGTCAGTTTGTATGTAAAACTTTTCATTAAGTATGTATAACCCATTCTTAGATAGCGATCTCGCTGTGAAGAACCAAGACAGAAAATGAAGCTCTTTAATATAACTTCAGTCCTTTTATCTGTCTCAAAAGAACAATGAGAACAATAAGCAAGTGCAAAGAGGAATTGAGTTAGTACAGTCACTACATCCTTTGTTTGTGAACTATGTTTCATTAACTCACCCTTTAGGAAACTTCCTCTAGTTTAGATAAACTGCCAGAAGCAGCCTCTTTTTCTCAGAAAAGTAGTGTACAGAAACATTAGTTTGCACACTTACACAGAATATGCTCTGCTGTGGGGAAAAAACACAGAAAGAGACAGTGCTACAAAGCCAATAAATTCTGACAGAGCAATTTGATGGCAAAAAAGGGAAAGGAAAACAGTGAAAGATAAGATGAAAGATCATATTCCAAGAACTTGCACCTTTGTCAAAGAATGGTAGAAGTCTCACTAAGCAATATAAATCACAAAATTAATGGGACTTATTTAAATAAAACACTTTCTAAAACACAACTCATCATTTGGAAAAAGGCATGTTTTAAAAATGCATAGATAAGAAATTACTTTCAAAATATTTAGGAGCAAAAATGGAAAAGTATTTAGTGTGAACATTTGTAGTGATCTGACAGAACAGGCTTATGGTGACTCTTGGGTAAATAAATTATATATATATATTGTGAGTCTTTAGATGCTGAAGCCCTTTTGCCTCTGAAAATGGGACTACTGATGTTACACAGATTGTATAAGATGGGGATCAGACAACAAATTTCAAAGTCATTATCCAGCCAAAGAGATAGTTCTGCTGTTACCTGCTGCTTTATGCTCATACTTTCAGATTTGCAAAGCACTGCTGAAGAGATCTCATGAGATGGAACTTAGTAACTTGCTCAGACAAGAATGTAGGCAGCAGAAAAGGTAGACATAACTCTGCCATGATCAGATATTTGTTGTTGGCTGGTTATGCTTCTTTTAGGTCTCTTTTGTTCTACTTTATGTTGCTCCTCTGAGTAAGAGTAACCACAGAATGGAAGCTCTACAGCTCTATCTGCACTGGACATTTTTTGCATAAAAACCTGTCCACCTCTGATCTTTCTGATTTTTCCCCACTGTTCTATGTCCTATCATGATCTAAAATTCATCATTCTGTAACAATATCTGCTTTCTCTCATACTTCTTTTTACGATTCCCTTTTGAGGCCCTATATAAAGATGCATAGTGCTTCATTTTTTATAGCTTCATAAAATGTAATGGCAAAAAACCCATTAGCTAATCTGGTTGACTACCTTTGAAACATGGGCTGTAGAATTTCACCTGGTTATCCTTGCACTGAGCTGAATAATGTGTACTTGACTGAAGCGTATCTTCCAGATGGATATCTAGTTTTGATTTGAAGACATCAAAGGCCACTTCCCTGACAGTTTTGAAAACATCAAAGAGTACTGAGCTTATGGAAGATAAAAGAAAAATGAGCTAATTGCCTGGATGCTAAAGGGAAATTTACAGCAAATATTTTGGTCCTATTCTGGCTTTTAAAAATCTGGCTTTCTGGAAAGGCTACAAGCCATTACACAC
>VWYP01000138.1:0-13354 GCA_013400435.1 Pycnonotus jocosus
AGAGAGAGACAGAGGGAGAAAGAGAATTTAACGTAATACCACATTGAAACCATAAGAAGGTCCTTCTGAAGGGCTTTACAATAAATAAATGTTCAATATTTATATATATATATATATTTATGTGTCAGGATGTGTATATATATCTATATATACACACTGAATAATAGGTTTCTAGGCAATTACTTTTTTAAATCATTAGATTAAACTGCTCGCGGGTGAACTTTCCCAACAAAGCTGCGAGACCTTCCCGGTGCTTTGCCGGGGTGGAAGGTGGGAATTCCACGTGTGGATTCCACCTTTGCTCCTCCAGCATTATCCCAACCTCCAGAGTTGTATTGCAAATAAGGAAACACCAAAAAAAGAGACATTTTGCTTCACTTTGCAGAAGTGTGGTGCTATTAAACAGTAACACCCTGTCCCTCCCTGTGCCTCCTTCCTCAAGATTTGATGCCAACGAGCCAGGCTGGACTGCAGGTATTTGTTACCAAGAAAACCCCAAATCTATCTTTTCTCTTCCCAGTAGGTGCATTTGAACAGTTAAATATTAGTGGCTACAATTTGGGGGAAAAAAATTAAAAATTAAATGAGGAAAAAAAGTCTTTGATAAATAATGGTCTGTCTTAGGAAATTGCTCTTGTTTTGTTTTACTGATTTTTACTAGTGCTTGAGAATCTCCTTTTTTGAACACCAGATCAAGGGCTTATGGAAACCTGGTGGAAATTGCTACTACTGGACAATCAAAAATTGCTACCAAAAATCAAACAGAACACCCTCTGCTCCCCATTTTTTTTCCTTAGAAAGCTTCGTTCAGGCATTCACTGGCTGTCTCCAATCCACTTTTATATGAAGAATATTGGCACGCCAAGTCCTGGATTGTAAATCTCCTCTTCCAAGCTAAAAAGAAATGCTGGAGGTTGTCGTGTGTTTCACAGCGTTGGAGTGATCAACCCCTGCAGTCAAATTTCTGGCTTCTCTCAGGTTGTCTCTGTGTCGATTGGTTATTCCAAATCCATGAGTTTTGTCAGGATTTTTTAAAAATACAGTTCTCGATCTAGTGGTTAAAAAAAAAAAAATCATCTTAAGGTCATAGGGTTTACATACAGCTTGTGTCATGTACCACTGCCATGGTTTAGAGTAAATGGAATGATGACCTAGGAAAGAAAAGTCAACTCCTCCAGAGGTCTGATCCAGGCCAAAACGGCTCCACAAGGCAAGACAGCCCCGGGCCCAAGATGCACTTGGATTCCTCTCGTCCTACTCAAGAGAAACACGTCCAAGTTCAGCTGGCATAAGACTCAACAAGTTCCAGTTGGGATTTCTGAAGCAGTTACCACAGGTTGACCTCCATCAGCAAGAGGTGGGAAGAGGAGGGGAAAATAAATCATGCGCGAAGTGAAAAATGAAACGAAAGTATTTAGTGGTTTAAAAAAAAAAAAAAATTAAATTTAAGACAGCGATAGTGCTAAAGAACGTGCATTTGGGCGAATTGTTTTAAATAAAGAACATGGGATTGGACTGAAGGGGACAGGCACGTCTGGTGTTCTGCTGTCTTCCCAACCTCTTTCTTGGATCTATTTCTGCCTGCAGCGTGGTGGACCCAACGTTTTCGAGCGGTATGTGGTGACAATGCACATGGATATGGAGCTGTCATTAAAGAGCTGATGCTCCCAGCGGGTCTCTTTGTCAGAGCCTGGTTTGCTCCATGTGCAGAAACTCCACTGGAAGAATCCATCATTCCCTACAAATCCCTGTCCAGTTTTAGGAGAAATAAATGTCCGCTTCCCACACCACTGCACTCAAAGAGGAAAGATCTTTTGTATCTGCTCAGCTCTCTAAGCAGTTGGTGAGCTCCAGGAATAAAGAAGTACAGGAGATTTATGCCAAAGGGAATATCTTAGCCCAGGAGTTCGTGGAGGATGGCTGAAACAATGTTCCAAGAAGAAATGATCCGTCAAACTGCGTAGACGATGAAGGTGAAGGTCAGCTGGGGTCTAACCCCAGTGTGACAGGCACTTATTTCCACACGGTTGGACCTCATGAAAACTCAGTCTACAGGAAAAACAAAACGAAAAAAACAAAAAACAAAAAACCCCCAAAACAAAACAGCAACACAGCTGGGTCACCTGTACCCTACAAAGTGCTTATGTCTCAACATAGCTTCCAGATCCCAGAAGGTCAATCAAACCCTGTTTGTCTCCATAGGCAGTTCTCCAGGCTGGCCCGTCAGCGGGTCGTGTCAGTCCTTGCAGGTGTAAACCTCCTCTCTCTGGGTGCACTGCTTGCACTCCACGTAGCAGCACCAACGCACCTGGCACTGGCACGGGCGCGTCACCACCCGGCTCTGCGTGTTGTGCCCCCGGCCGCAGCAGATGCTGTCGCAGTTCTTGTCCTTGTAACACTTCCGTCCCGAGGTCCCCGGGGAATACCGGCTCATCAGGCAGAAGCTCGGGGAGTCGTCAATGTAGACGAGGTCCGTAGTCCTTGGGATTTGATCGCTGTGGCCCGGGATGGATTTCTTAGGGGGGGAAATGTCGCCTTCCCCCGTGGCCTCGTTGGTGGTGCTGCCCACCTTGAGGGAGGTCTCGTACTTCTGCTTCAGCTGCTTCCCGATCTCGTGGAAGGGAGAGAGCTGCCTCCAGCACGTTCGGACGGTGCAGGACCCCGACACGCCGTGGCATTTGCAGGTGGTCTCCACGCCGGCCTTGATGACCTGCAGACACACACATGGCCCCAGAGAGAATCAGTCATGGCGGAAGAAATCAAACCACCAAGTAAAACACGGTATTTTCTAGAAGACACTTCAGGGACACAAAGTTGATGACAACACAGAAAATACCTGTTGGAAGTGGACAGAAAACACATCCTACAGGAAATAATTATTTCAAAAGGCTCTTAGTTCCCAGACATTTACCTGCAAAAACTTTGCTTAACTGGCTAATTAAAGATACTAGAAAGGTGCATGAAGATTGTCCAGTGCTGCCACTCACCATGTAGACAGAGATCTGTGGTACAACCAAGAGATTAACACGTATTTTAACACTTATTTATCTTTGTCAATAATAAGTAGATATAAAAGTGGAAGAAGTTGGTTTAGTGGAAAGAAGTGGGGTGGCACATGCTCCAGAACAGGAGTGTGGACAATAGGAACCTTCTCCATACTACAAGTACGAGCAGAAATAATCTTAGTTTAGCATCATCAGCTGACTGCCACTAAACAAAGAATCCCAACCTTTTCAAATAAAACTACAATAAAGAAGCATCACAGCACAAAAACACATCCATCTCTTTAAAAATAGAATTGGAATGTTGTCCCCTTCTCCAGAGAGATTTACACCTAGGATACTTCCATGGGCAACAAAAGAGCAGAGATGTTATTTGGACAGCCACAGGTATGCCACATTTTGTCCACAGATTATGAACACAAATTTGTATTTCTACTTCTCCCAGCCTGCCCCTTCCCCAAAATTAGGTTCTATAGACTATAAATGGTAAGGTACAACCACCCATTAAAACAGCAGGTGAGAACAGAGTTTGTTTGACAGAGCTGGGTCCTGACAAGGTACCAAAGTATTGAAAGTGCCCTTCCTTTGGGCATCTACGGTACTTAAAAAAGAAGAAAACAACCTCCTCCTGTGCCCATGATGGCATCTGGCTACGTTGTGGCCTCCTGACAGCAGAGGACTGGCTGCAGTCCATTTCCTGACCATCCGGTTCTTAATTATTTGGCTGCACAAATCCTGCTGAGCCCCATGTGCATCCGCGCAATAGGTCATGGACTTGGAATTGGGGCCTGGCCCAATCGTGATATTCCAGAAACATTTTTAGAAAGACAATACGCATAGTGCAGCCTCCAGCAGAGCCTGTCCAACGGTCACACTTCATTCCTGTGACAGCCAAAGGCCTCTGCAAGTGCAATCCAATAATACACAGTAGCATTCAGAGCGGTGACGGGTTACAGGGGGAGATGTGTTGCTGGTTATAGCGCTCAGCTGGGATGGCTTGGGTAAGGGCTGTCACGCTTTGTGTGCCAAAGTGTCTCGCCAAGTCCACAAGAAATCCCACAATGTCAGACAAGAGCGTGCAGAACACATTTCAACACCGAGGGGGGGGAAAACCCCAACCCTCACCCACACTCTCCCTCGTGTAAAGCCTCGTTTCACTGCTTGCCCAGAAGTGAGGGCTGAGTCCGTGTGAAACAAAGCTCCTCCACCTGATTTCACGCCCACACCATCAGCAAACCAGGCAGAAATTGCTGGGATACTTGGGAAAGGGCTGCACACTGCAGTCATTCATCAGCTCAGGCTTTCCTCAACCTTTCCTCCTCCTCCAGCACATTCGCATGTGCCCCACCTGGAAAAGGAGACAACTCCCGTTGTACGGAAGGTGGGAAAGCAAGAAACCAACGGGAACTGGCTCAGCTTGTAGACTTGGAGCTGATTGAACAAGACAGGGTCATGAAACTCAGGAAGGGAACCTGGAGTCGGGGCTGTTCTTGTCAGGAGCCACCTCTCCGGAGCTCTGTGGGAGTGCTGACGTTGCAGGAGCACTACAGCCAAGGCATCCACGTGGGGCTGGTGGATACAGCTCAACACGTGCTGGAAAAAGCTGATCCTGATGGATTGGCAGCTGGCTGATGGCAGAAGACCTTCAGTCAGGTGTAAGCACGTAGGTTTAGGCACTTGAATCGCATCAGCCAGCCAGGGTTGACCTCACCGAGGCAAACACTTGAGTTTAAACACCTCCGTTTGAGAAACACCTCAGAACTCCCGTCGGAGTGAGGGGAGCCAAAGCAGGAGAGGGCCCTGCAGTGAGGCAAACACCTGCTCCACTGAACAGCTCTCCAGGCTCCCTCTGACAGCTGAGCACATCTCCATCACCAACAGGAGCCTGGGGACCCAGCTCACACAGAGGCACCTCAGTTTAGGGCATTCTGTGAGCAGAATCCCACCCTCTGGGCCAAACTCAGGTGTCTAACTACCTCCACCTAGCATTAATTGAGATGCTTTAAAACATTCTCCTCACACCAGCTGCATAAAGGTCTCTCAAGGAGTACTAATAAGTGTGTTTAGATAGATTAATTCTATTCTGCTCATTTGGGCTCAAAGTTCCACACCAACCCCAGCCTGGATCTTCCTAACTTGCTTCTAGCTCCTGGTGGCTGGGACAGCTCTGGTGTCATGCACTTGGTGGACCAAAACATCACAGGTTTCCATTGTCCCTGTCCCCATGAATGCACCAGTTCATGCAACCCAGCGCGTGGATTTTCACACGGCTGCCACGCAAGAGCGGCGCATCCCAACTGCCCCGTAAAACCTTCTCCTGGAAGGACCGGGAAGGGCTCAAGAATGTTACGAGGCAGCAAGAGTGAAAACCCTAGAAAAATTCCTTGCCCAGGCAGCCTCCCCTGCTGCTGTCAGTCACGCTGCAGCTCCTCGAGGCGCTGCGTGATGAGGAACTGCTGCCTCCGGGCCCCAACCACCCACGAGCCAGAATGAAATCTTGGCAAAGCCCTTCTGGTTCCTGTCCCGCTCCCCAGCTTCCACAACAACCTTTCCTCCTCTTGTTGCAAGCTCCTGTCAGAGACACTTAAATCCACCTCATTTCTTCAGGAAGCAGAGCAAGACTGATCCAAGTCAGCAGGTTGCTTGGAGCGGTGTTGGAGAAAGCTTTGCTGGCTGGATCCCGGGACAAATGTCTGGATCATGCTTTCAAACCTGGATGGGGCTTCCAGGATAGAAAAACGCAGCTTTTATTCCCAAAAAACCTCTTGATTAGATGAGGAACAATGAGGTTTTACCATATAAAATCATATTTCAAGAGCTGTAGTAGCTCCTGCTTTCTTTTCAAGGCTCATCGCAGTTCAGAGCCTGATTTACCTCCATCCGACACAGACCTGAACCTGTTGTGTGAATGATCTGAATGATCACTGAATAATCACTGAATAATCACTTCATCTGCACCAAGGATGTGGCCACCTGCATGTTTGTCACAGATATGAAGCAGAATGGCTCAGCTTCAATCCAAGGCACAAAACATTTCATGCTCCCCATGGCCCTCAACTCCACAGCTACCACACAGCAGCAAGGTTGTAGTAACTCAGGAGTAACAGCAACAAGGAGCATCTTTTTTGTACTGTATGCTGTAGAGAGCTCCTACCATGAAAATGAAGCCAAACAAAGACAAGTGGTGGGTCAGGGATGGCATCACGCATGGAAACTCTGTCCTCCCACTCCCCTCTGAACAACCACCTGGTTTGGCATCTCAAACAGAACAGTCTGGGAGGAAAATAAGGATTTTTGAGCTATTTAGCTTGACTTAGGAACACAAATTCCCGCTGACCTTGCTGTGAGAACACCCAATACCGACAAATGCAGGACAAGGAAAACACGAAGCAAAGACAGAACCGTTTCTCCTGGGCTTTGCTGCTGGGAGGAAATCAGATAGCACTGCTGGATTGCCTTCCCAACTGGCTTTACACGGAGCCACAGGGAAAAGGGATCACAGCAGAGCATTGCTATGCAACAATGTAATCCTTGCCCCCAACAATGGCGCGCTGCGAAGCTCAGACTCAGTGCCCCCGCCACGATCGGTCTCAGACATGCTGCAACACACAATTTCTCAGTGTTTTAGCTGAAACGCCGAGGACAGGATTCCCATTCATTCCCAGCTGGGTCACGGGGCTCTGGCGGTGTTTTTTTTTTGTTTTTTTTNCAGACAACTCTTGTCTGGGCAGCAGCAGCAGCAGCAGCAGCCCAGGGCGGACACCCAGCCGTGGGAATTCCGCGCTCATTGCTCCGCTGTCGTCATGGCTGGGCTGCGGCTCCCAGGCTTCAAACCATTCGCTATGGTTTGGGGGAGAGGAGGCAGCAAAGCCCTCCTCAGGGGCGGCTCGTCCAGGGAAAAGCCTTGCCTGGCTTTTGGGAAGGGCTTTGGGATGCCTCCCCACAAATCCAATCCCTTCCATCCCCTCTTCAATTTAAATGGGCTTAGGCATTCTCTCGGCTCAAGTATTAATGTTTGGACAGCAGCCACGGTCCCCACACACAACCAGTGGACCAGACTTGTCCCTCTGCACTGGCCAACCCCATTGGCTGAATTGTAAAAGTTTCACAGATTGTTAGAAGTTGTCCTTTCTTTTTTTTTCTTCTATCTTGTTAAAAAAACCCCCTTCTTCTCAGCCTGTTCTCAACCTGCTTTTTCAGAACAGTTTTCCTCTCCCACCACCCTTCCTTCTTTAAAAAATAGGAACACTCATATTTTAGTGACATAGGTATTAAAACACAAACATTTAATCATAGAACAACATAACCCTACTTAAAATTGAGAACTTCAGAAGTATTTTCTCTATGCTCAGTATTCCTAGCATGCTTCCCATGCTAAAAAAGCTCCACATAAACAACCAACTGCAATCACTTATGGGAGACAGAGCTAGCAATTTTTTTTTTTCCAAGAGTATTGATTTCCAGGCCTAAGAAAGGCTTTGGCTGAGCCATTCCCAGCCTGAAAGGAGAGGAAAATCCAGAGAGCACGCCTGGGCATTCCTACCTGTCATAACCTGCAGCAATTAATACCAGTGGTGGCCCTGAAAACTGATCTGTACATTAAGAGCTCCTCTCAGGCTGTTATTTGCTGGGTTTGATTTGTACCTTGGTAAACATGTGATGCCCCATTTCTCGCTGCAAACACATCCCTAAAAACAGCCAAAAAGGATGCTTTATGTCTCCTTTTTTTTTTTACTTTTGCACACACCAAGTGGATCAAGCTCCAAAACAGCAATTATTACACATCATGAGGGTGCAGCAAAACCTGGGGTTTGACTGGAACTGTGTTAATGAGTAGGAACTGTGTGAGACTGGATGGTCAGTGCTTGTAAACACTGTCTCTGCAACAGGAGAGCTGGGCCTCCCTCCGCCTGTGTGTGACCTTTAGTGAGTCACTTAATCTTTCTGGGTCTCAATTTCCCCCCTCTGCCCAACAGAGCTCCAGAAATGAAGAGGGTGGCATGCTCTGATAACGTGTTATGTGATAGCTCACCAAGTTCCTCAGACAGATGATAGCTGGGCAAACATCTCCCTGATATGGAGAGTGCATCTCCAGCCCTCCAGAGAGATCCCTGCCAGCACCGCCTGGGGGGGAAAAGCCATTCCTCACATGGAATTCCAAAATAAGCAAGTCAACAGCAAGGGAAAGTCCAGGCACCTCCCACTACCCTCTCCAGAGCATCCCAGATGGTTTCAGGTGGAGCTGTCTCGGTATGGGTCTGGACTTGAAGCCTACAAGGGTGACAAGGACCATGACAGGGGCTTGGGACAAAGAGACCTTTAAGGTCCCTTCCAACCCAAGCCACTCCAGGATTCAGAAGCAGAATCACTGGGTTGGAAAAGTGTCGCCCTTGGTTTTCCATGTTTTTACTTTGCCTTCATGTTTTCAGTATGCCTTCTGTTGTTTACAGAACTTGGAGCTGAGTTCTCGCATTTTTTATGTAAATAATGAGATGTTTGCGTATTTTCTCCTCTAGGAGGAGTTTCTTGAGTGATGGTGATGTTCACCAACGAGACTGAAAAGGTGGTGACACCTTGGACCAATCTCTGGTCCTTCTGTACAGTTGTATATATATTGGAGTCAGAATTTAAAGCAAAGAGAACATCCCTGCTGACCTGGGACCTCATCCCTGCCTCTCCTTTTGTGTCCTGTTGTGACAGAAGAGACCTCCAAGATCATCAAGTCCAATCCAACCCCAACACCTCAACTAAACCATGGCACCAAGTGCCACATCCAGTCTTTTCTTAAACACATCTAGAGATGGTGAATCCACCATCTCCCCAGGCAGACCATTCTAATACTTTATTGCCCTTTATTACCTTTTCTGTATAAACCTTTTTCCTGATATCCAACCTATATTTCCCTTGGTGCAGCTTGAGGCTGTGTCCTCTCCTTCTGTCAGTTGCTGCCTGAAGAAAGAGACCAACCCCACCTGGGCACAGCCTCCAGATCCTTCAGAAACACTTGCTCTGCACAGACCAAAAACATCTTGAACAAAAAACACTGATGCCTCATGAAAAGAACCAGTTTCAAAACAGAAAACTGCTTTAAGAGAGATCTTTTGTTGTTCTCCATTTCTGCCTCCCCATAATTTTGTATTAAACACTCTCAGCTCTCAAGACAACTGCGGTTATACACAGACTTCAGGCAACGGTTTGTGTCTCTCCTTTTGGAAGGATGAAGGGAAAAGGCAATGAGAACATGATAATTTTTTATTTTTTTTTCCTAGGGTAACAGCAGCCCCTTTTAATTGTGCCCCTTGGATCTGTAAGACATGCTTGACCAGACATACCTCTGGAAGAGGTCAGCACTCCTGGGATTAAGGAACTTAGCAACGCTCCAGAGAGGGAGTTGGAAAGTCATGTTTAATGATACTTTGCTGAGAAACTGGGCAAATTTAATTAAAACATCACTTACTCAAGCCCAGTGGAACTAATTGAGTGCTCTAATATTCCGCCTTTTCATTAATGGGTTACAAAAGAGGGCTGCACTTGTGTGTACAAGGGGGGAAAAGGGGGGAGGACAGAGAGAAGATGAGAGCTTTAGCAAGGCTGCCTGGGCTTCACTTAATATAACTCAGAAACTTCATTGCTGGCAACGGGGCTTTAATACAGTTGACTTCTCCCCCATCCCCTCCACGCACACATCTCCCCCCAAAAACACCCTCTCCACCCAAGACCCCTCGGAAAGAATGGCTGAATGAGGGCGAGGAGATCTGGCAAAGGAAGGGAAATTGCTTTTTTAATAAGTGGTCTATTCAGAGCTCCTGCTTTTCAATAAAGAGAAGGCTGGAGAAGTCCTGGTCTAATTACCTCATCCTCACACTAGACAAGCTCGCCCTTTCATTAACCACTGAGGTCATATCATATAACTTGGTGAGCCACCACGGGCACAACATGTTCAGTGATTATTTCACTGGTGGCAGCAAAATTACAGGCGGCCCATCAAGGTTGTAAAAAGCAGGAGTGAAACCGTAATTAAACGAGAACGTCTACCAAGAGACACTAAAACTAGGCGGGATAGGATCATGTCACCCTCGCAGAAATGCACGGATTGTTTGCTGCTGTGACACCATGGAGAAACTGCGGTGGTGACCAGGAGGGGAGAGGGGTGCTTGCCAAATTAGTCAGTCCAGCACAGGTCCTTTTTTGGCTGGGTCTCAAGGGACTATTTGTATGTTTTGCCACGGTTGGGAGTAATTAGATGGGAAAAGTGACACGTAAAGGATCAGGGGGAGACCACCAAGCTCGTGCTGCATCTTTAGCAGAGACTTCTCCACTGCCTCAGCGAACACACACATCCACACGCTGCAAGAACTCCAAACTGCTCCGCTCCAAAACGGCACAAGTCAAGGCTGTCTGCGCTCCCATAACTGCCTTTGATCCACCCCAAATCACATCCAGATGAGTTATGGTTCCCATAACCACACCAGGTTAGCCCAAAGTGGTTCCAGACTGCTGCAGTCATGGGGTGAGCAAACCCTACTCGATGGTGGCAAAGTCTCTTAGGGCAGGAGTTGGTTCGTGAGCAGCTTCTTTGAGGACATAGAAAACGTGCTGAGAATCATATTTAACTCACTACCTTCCTCAAGGAAAATATCCATCAACTCAGCAAGGAATCAGCTCAGTTGGTGGGTGAGCAGCTTCCTTGAAGTCACAGAAAACGTGCTGAAAATCATATTTAACTCACTACTTTCCTCAAGGAAAACATCCATGAACTCAGCAAGGAATGCAGTGGTGCTCTCAGCCTCCATCCTCCCATCCCTGCACTTGCAGTGGGAACAGGAGGAAGAACAGAGATCAAACCTGGTATTAACCTACACCTGAGAGCAGGCAGTGCCAAACACAATCCATCCACCATATCGAGAGGGTCAAACTGGTTTCAGCATTCTGGAACCTGAGGCAAGCACTGCAAGGTTTGACTTTGCAGTCACAAAGCCAGCTTGGGTCACCTCTGATCACCACGTTAGTGACACCGCATTGTGCCAGCGGTTTAGGGCCACATATCCCGACCATATAAACGTGTGTTCTCCTGATCTTCAACCACCACTGAAAGCTTCCTTCTCATCATTCCCTCCTTCCCTGCCTGGCTCCATGGTGGTGCTGTGAGCCTGGTGGGATGCTGGGCTTGGCTTTCAACCACGCCACGGCACAAGGAATTGCTCCAGCAGCACAAGCAGAGAAATCATTTCAACTGCTGCTGCAAACAGGCGAAGGAAGGCTGTCAGACAGCAATCCCAGCTCGGCAGACGCGTTGTGGACGGGTGGACGAAAATAGGAACAGTGGTTCACTGACCTGCAGCAAAGGTCTGTGACTTGGATTGCCAGGAGGGCTCTCGGTGTCTGGACAACCGTCACAACTGTTACTCAGCTGTTTAGCTGCAGATATTACACTGTGAAACCACTGCCAGTGGCCAGGGTCCGACTGTGCCAAGGGAAGTGGGGGCAGAGGATGCTGGAGAGTCCTGCATCCTCCCCTGGGAGCTAACTCGCAAGGATCAGGGCACAGAAGGGAAGGTTCAACCCCTCCAGCTCATCCTTGGAGTTCGTTCAGCTCAAAGTCATGCAGTGTGGAGCACTGATGGTAATCAAAGACACAAATCCTAAATCCAAGAGTGGCCACAGCCATATGGACATCCTGACTGCAGCTCCTGAGATTGGGAACACTGGGAGTTGGGCCAAACCCCTCTGGGAAGTTTTTTAGCCCCGCCACTGTTGGTGGATATTCCTGGAGCTACAAGGATTCGCCAGTGGCAGCTAAAGTCACACTCTTGGAGGTTTTGATGAGGCTGTACTGTGTGACTCTGGAATGAGAGGAGAGCCAGGACATCTCACAGAAACATCCAGCATGGAATCACAGCCTCCATGGGCCACCTTCTCCACTGCCAGCCCCATCTGCTACACACTCAACCCCGAAAGATGGGACAGAGCAACCAACACGAGGACTGAAACAAGTTCCACCACCCTGCAAAGCCCGTTCCACACGTCAAAGAGCTGCCACAGGAGTTCACAGACACTGAGCCCTTTAATCCAGAGCAGGAAAGCTGTCAGCCAAAACCAGACACCAGCTAAATCCAGGATATTTCTAATCCTGATCTCAGAGCTGTCTAGGAGCATCTGGCAGTGGGGAGAGGGGGCAGACATTTTGCTGGCCAGCCCTGGCCGGTGGCATTCCCCGGTGCCCCGATTCCGTGGCGAGGAATGACATTTTATACATAGACACAGCAACAACTGAGCTGGGGTGGCCATTCCTAGAATGCACAACTGGCTGGGGCTGCATTTGCCTGGGAAACTGGAGACCCAGGTCCCCCCATCCCAGCCCCAAGCCTGCATCCAATCACACAGACAATAACAAGGCTCGAGGGCTATTTCTGGCCTTGCAGCATGTCCCCCCTCAGAGGTTGGTGCAATGAAACACTGATCCTGAGCACCTGTGCTGGCCAATCCCAGGGATTTTCATGTTGGAGCTACTCTAGGCTAGGTGCAGCCAAGCATGTTGTGGGAGAAGGTGGAGAGCCCCTTCCTTCTCCCCCTCGCTGGGATGAGCCAGCACTCACAGACACTTTGTCCTTTACATCTGTCGCAGAAAATGCTGAGCTGGAAAGGACCCATGGGGATCACCAAGTTCCAAATCCTGGCCCTGCACAGGACAAACCCAAAATTCACACCATGTGCCCCAGAGCATTGTCCAAATGCTTCCTGAACTCTGGCAGTCCTGCAGGGAATGCCCCAGGCAGCCTCACAGAAGGGGTAAAGAGCAGGAAGAGAGGATAAAGATGGGAAAAGAAAAAAGGGACTCTACAACCAAGCACAGCCTCCTGCTCTAGGTGACACAGAAGACAAAACCGAAGGGACTTTTAGGTCTGAGGTCAGCCAGAAATCAATCTGTCCATCCTGGTTCCCTGCCAGGTGTTTCTCCATCCAGTTTTAAAGAAACTTGGCCAAGGAGATGCTCCACACTGTCCATGCTCTACTGAACTGCTGCAAGGAAGCATCGCTCAAGGACACAGCATAACACCCTTTCTCTGTGTCCTGTCTCATGTAAGGAACCTCTCTTTCCACCCCTTTGTGGTGTAAAGCCCTCTCCTCTCTGTGGGGAACCAGCAATCTTTGTCTCATATTTCCTAGACCTGGCCAGTCCCATTTCTTTCCCTCTGGTCTCTCTCCAACAGTTCTGCACAGTGAAGACCAGGCCATAATCCCGCAAATCAGACTGGTCCCCTCCAGAAGGAGGATCACTCCATCCATCTCACATCCAACACTCCTATCCCACACTCAAAACCAGGGTTATTACCCCCAAAACCAGCATCATT
>VWYP01000141.1:5521-64392 GCA_013400435.1 Pycnonotus jocosus
GCGGGGCTGCGCGTGCCCAGTGGGGAGTTTGGGGTCTGGGTGCGTTCCCTGAGCTTGTGTGGGGGGAGAGGAAAGGGAAGAAGAGGAGGAGAGGAGGCGCGAGGGAAAGGAGAGAAAGAGGAGGAAGTGGAGGAGAAGGAGAGGGAGAGGAGAGGAAAAGGAAGAAGGAGAGGCGAGGCGAGACCGTGTGTGCGCTCGGGGAGCGGCGCAGTTCCCCCTCGGACCGGGGCTGTGCTGGGGCTGGAGGGCGCTTTGGCTCCTGGTGGCCATTGACTTTTTCTCTTTTTTAATCCTACTTTGTTGTTATTCTCCTGCCTGTTGCACAGAGCTCCAATTTGAGAAGAGGGGGATTTAGGAGATGTGAATGTTCGTCATTGCATTAAAACATAGTTTTGGCTTGACCGCCGAGTTCATCACAGAGCCATAAAAATGGGAATAGAGGGAACTTCCCCTTGTCACGTGCAGCCCTGGAGCTGCAGCAGCTTTACGCGCTCGGGGGTCACAGGCCCGTGTTGGGGGGGCTCTGGAAGCTGCAGTCTGACACAGCCGTGGCCACAGTTCTACCGTCCTGTGCTGTTGGTGCTGTGCTTGGAGTGATCCTGGAACACAACTTCTCCGATATTTGAGGTCTGCCTTAGGCTCAGCATGGGAAGGTTGTGGAACACTGTGTATGTGTTCATCGGCAAATTGAGAGAGTGAGCAAAGTCTTTTGGCAGTAGATTTAACTTCCTAATCTTTCTAATTAAAAAAAAGTTTCTGAAGATAGGAGAGCATATTTTTAGATCTGTGATGTCAAACCTTATGGAAAGATAATGTTATTTTAAGTCTCTGTAATTAAAACACTGTCCAAAACCTACATAACTGTGTGGACAAGCACATCCCTGAAGTGCATTTGTTGTCTTTTGTAGGAGAAAACCGACATAGAAGGGACCTTATTTGTGTATAGAAGGTAAGGGTTGGGGGTTTTTGGGGGGAGGGAGGATATAGTGGTGGTGATGTTTGTTTTCCTTCTTTAAGAAAACAAACTCCAGATGGCTTCCTGCAGAGCTTTCATGCTCATTTTTTGCTTGTCCAGCTGTTAACTGCTGTGTACTCATTCAAAAAGAATAAACTCTGCACATGAGTGAACAACTCTGTCACAAGCCCCTAAAAGTACTGCTGAGAAAGCATAAAACTTGAATGCTACATAGGCACCCACATCATCAACTGGTTTATTGAGCTCATTTTATTAATCCAATAGCGTTCGTTAGTCCGTCGAGTTTGTTGAATGCCACGTCTCCCGTTGTCTCCTAAAATCCATGAAGTTGATTATGAAAACAATAGAGATGAGAAATTCAATAATGTGTTTTAATTTACTCCTGGAATATGGCATAAATTTTTGTAAATGGATGAAGTTGCCCAAAAGCTGGAGAGCACATAGTGCCTGGTTTTGGGAGCTCTTTGATTTTCTTGTCGAAAACAGTGGAAGAAACTTCCAGTTCTCTAGGATAGGTAAAAGGAGTGAGGAGGAGAACCAGCACATAAAATCAATCATGAGTTCAAATTTTAAATTACAGGCCAATAAAAAAATGTAAATGAAATAAAACTTTGTTGAAGGTAAGAAATAGAAATAATGTAGACTTAAACCATCCTGAAGCAGACTGTCACAGTTTGGTCTTTACAATATTTTATTCTGGCACTATGTAGGGATTTGAGTAACCAGATTCTGTTACTTCAGCTCCCAGCTTGGAAATACTTAGTGTAAGGAAGTGAACCAAACTTAAAAAAAAACAACAAATCAAAACAAAAATCAGAGCAAAAACTTTTAGTGTCACCAGCTTATGATTTCAAACAAGTTCTGGGAGGTGCATTAGGAGACTCACTTGTGATGGTAATGGTTGTTTACCCTGTCCTTGGAAGCTCTTGCCAGATTTTTGGTGGCCACACCATTACAGAAATCTGTATATTTACCAGCTAATTGTGTCTGATTTTTAGCCTGCCTTCATTGTGCTGCTGTTGCTGATTATACACCAGCTTACAGGCACAGCTGAGTGCTGACAAGGACATTCATGCAGCAAGAGAAAACAGATCTAAAACTGTCTTGAACTTTCAATGCTTGCTCAGTGTTTTCTTTTTCTACCTGGTGTCCTGCAAAAATCTAGATAAATAAAAATTGCCTCACTAAGCAATACAATTCTGAATAACTTACTTTCAGGACACTGGGTGAAGTCTTTATTTCCAGAGTCTCCCTTTAGGAAGAAATGACTGTTTATGGTTTTCCCTGTAAGTGTACTTCATGCTTTTTAAGACAGCAGCTCTTTTTTATTGTCATGTCTATTTACAGTAAGGTAATGGTGCTGTGTAAGTGGTTTGGTTCTTCTCCTCTAACAAAAAAAATCTAAAATGCCTCTAAACGATCTTATGTCAAATATTGAATACATTTGCATTTTAATGGAGGACCTGCCCTAGTTTTTTTGAATAGATTTTTCAGAGGCATATCTTTGATTCAGCAGTTTAGCAGTGTAGAACTGTAATGTTAATCCTAATCCTTCTTTGAGGTAAGTGTAGTTTGAAATTGAAATTAGGTGGCATGCCAAGAAATGGAATAGAAAAACAACTGTGAGAGCTTCAGGACTGATAAAGCTTCACATGATAAAGCAATGGAAATTTGAAAATTAATTCATAACTTGGTTTCAGAAAATTACTTCTGTTGATGAAGGTATTAATCCTTGGTTTTGTTTTAATTGACACCAATAGGTCAGCTTCTCCTTATCATGGTTTTACGATTGTGAATCGACTGAATATGCACAACCTGGTTGAACCAGTAAATAAAGATTTAGAGTTTCAGCTCCATGAACCTTTTCTTCTCTACAGAAATGCCAGCTGTGAGTATGACTTTCTCTAACCCAAATAAACTCCCAAAAAGTGAATATACTACCAAAGTGCAATATTGCTCTGGCCTTTAATTAATGATCTGATAAGTTCAATCTAAACATGTCTTGCTCCTATCAAAATATCCCCTTGAGTTACAGATGGAAACACTGCTTTGGCTGTGCTTTGGTGTACCTAATGGACCAGTCAGATGTTAATCCCTTTCCTTTTTTCCCCTTAGAAGGCCTCTGGGATCTGTAATTAGCAGGATAGATTCCATCATGGTGGCAAAGAACAGCCTAAGGCAGATGGTCTCCTCTGTTTCATAATCTTAGCAATCTTCCTTCAATAAGTGTCACAAAGAGGAAAAAGTCAAAACTGGTCAGTAAGCTGAAAAGTCTAGGAGGTTAGGGAAGTGACTGGTTACAAATTGGGAAAAGTACTGTATTAAGTTGGGTGTTTAAGCAGATTGCTTGGTTTGGAAGGAAGAGGAGCTGTAGATGGAGGCAGTAGGGATAGGATGGACCTTAAGGTGTCAGGAGAGAATTGCAGCTGTGAGGTTGGTGGCATAAGGGAAGCAAGAAGTTGATTCGTTTGTTGGAAGTGCTGATGGTATAAGGGAGCAGGAGCTGCTGTGGAATCATCATGGTGTGTGACAGTGACTAGAGGATCACGTCAGGGAGGGAATCACAGAATCATTTAGGTTGGAAAATACCTTTAGGATCATCACACCAAACTATTAACTCAGCACGGTGCAGTCCACCACTAACCCACAGTGCCATATCTACACATCCTTTAAGTACCTCCAGGGGTGGTGGCTTCACCACTGCCCTGGGCAGTCTGTTCCGGGGCTTGACAACCCTTTCCATTAAGGAAACTTATCCTGATACCCAAGCTAAACCTCCAACGGCACAGCTTGAGGCCATTTACTTGTTACTTGGGAGAAGAGAACAAGCACCACCTTGCTACAGCCTCTTTTCAGGTAGTTGTAGTCAGAGAAGGTGTAGGCTGTGTGTGAGTTCATTAGAAACCCCTGAAGCCAATTTTTTTCCTGTCCTTGATAAAAGCTTTCCTTTTCCTGTGGGACACTAGTGGTGTGTAAGATCTGTGGGAGGCTCATGGGTTTGGGATAGAGATGACATCTCTATCCTAAGAGGAATTCATATAAGGAGGTATAAGGAGGAATTCATACCAAGGTCAGCAAGGAAAAAATTACAGAGTGAATGTGGGAATTGCAATCTGAAGTAACCAGGAGTATTTCTTTTCCTCTTATTTCTTTGTCATTGACATTTTAAAAGACTTTGGTCAGGAACTGTCATTTCTTACATTACCCCATCCTGTCTCCAGTGATTGCAGGTGGAGGATGTCCAATGCAGTTAGTATGTCCTTAGTTATTTTCTCAGGTGCCAGAAATAAACTGCAGATGAGTTTTTGTGCCTTCTGAGAGAGTTCACTTTGTTCAAATACAAGCTTAAAAGCATTGAAAATTGCATCTAAGCTTTTTATTCCTTATAATTTCCACACCACTGACTCCCTTCCATTTTGCATTAGCTGTTTTGTTTTGGATTATTTTCCTTACATAAGGTTTTCCAAATTTTCTGTCCTCTGAAGGAGTTAGAAAACAAATTATATGGTTGAATGTGTTAAAGCTGTTTGCTTCTATTTGCATAGTGTTTGTGAATTTGCAGGCAAATTTGGATTTGCAGACGAATTTCAACATGTGTGTGTTTTGTTTGTCTGGGTAGATCAGGGGATTCTTGTCCAAGATCCCTTCATGTGGAAGGATCTCTACTTCCACTTAGTTGCCTGCTGGCATGAAAAACCTTTGCATTTTTGGACCTAATTCAAATCAGAGGTTTAAGCCAGTGGTTAGTATAATGTGTATCTCCACGGGCTTAATGTCGTGAGTCTCTAATGGCTTAAGGTGAAGTTCTTCTGAGATCCCTTAATGACTGAAAGAGGATGGACTGCTAGTTTGTGTAAGGAAAAGCTTCCTCTTACACAACCCTGTGTCCTGTAGAGTGGCTGTTACTGCATCTTTGAGGAAATCTACTGTCATCATTAGAAACCCTTTATGAGTAAATTGCCCTATTAAGGTTGCTTAGTGATTAAACTGCTGATTCTGTTTCCTTAGCTTGCAGATGGGCAATGGCTCAGACTATCCAGTAAAAACCTGAAATCGTGTTAATATTGCTGTTTAGCAGATACAAACGTAATTTGTAACAAGATCAGTAACAAATACAAATTTGTGCTTCACCAGGGCATGGTAGAAACACTAGAAGATGATCAAAGCAAAATTATGTCACTATGCATTTGGGGAAGGTTCCATGTCAACAATATTTATATTCCATGTGGTACTACTGTTTTACGAAACTTGATGTTTTCACTTTGTTCTGGGATTCTGTCTTGACTTAAGGAGATAATGAGGCCAAGTCTGTCTCGTGCAGCAGATCAGACCTCTGGCATTTCCGTCTTCAGCAGCACAAGAGCTGTTCTGAGGACAGCAAGTGACCCACTCCAGTCTGTGCAGAGCTGCTGACAACTCATGTGAGGAACTTTGCAAGCAGTCTACAAGCATTATTTTTGCTTGGCTGGAGGATGTAAGAATAATTTGCCTGTCATACTAGATCATAATATTTTGGTAGAGTTTTACTGTTCTTTCGTAGTTCGATTTCTTCAAACACTCTTACTATACAAAGGAATTGTTGGTGTGCTGCATATCAGAACTTACTTTGTTAAGCTTTACATACTTTATCCAATTGAACAGAGGCATTTTCATACTCTTAGACCAAGACTAGATAATTGCCATTTTATCCTTACAGGAAGTTACTGATTCTCACAGCTCTTGTGGGGACTCTTCCCATTTTTGCAGGGTGAGCCATGAAGGAAACTTCCATGAGCATTCTCAAAGGAGAACAGATACAGTACCTTTCTTATATCTCTCTGCCTTTTGCTGTTCTCTGGGTGAAATGGAAGATACTTGGGTCAATTTGTTATTCATTATTCTGTGAGGTTCCCCGTCCATCCCAATTCTACCTTTTTCATATTTCAGCTTTTAATGGGGAAATCTTTCCTCACTCCAGAATTTTTGTTCTCAAAATTGTTCTGGCTACATAATATGGTTCCAACCCCGAAAGAATACCGAACCCTAAAAGTTGGATATAACACTGCCCCAAAACTCACACCATTTATTTCTGGGGCATAAGACCCTAAGGCAAAGATGATAAGAGTGAGACTAAGAAACTGTAACATGTTATAGATACCACTTACAGTGGTAAATAGAAAAAATGTATTCTTGTTTTCACTGTTATAAAGAATTAAAGAAAGTAAATATCTCCAAATATGAACAGATCAAGAACTTGCCAAATTGAAAAGAGATTGTTTGACTTACTGTAACATATTTTAAATTCAGAATTACTCTTAAAAGGTAAAAAATTTTGAGATTATACTTCATAGTTAATGTGCTATTTATTATTTCTCAGTCTGGAATAGGTATTGCTGCTTATATATGATCCTTGTTGAAATCTCCCTCTGGACACATGCACATTCTTTAGAGTATTCAGAGTATTTGTATATGCAATATTCAGAGTGTATGAAATACTAAATCCCATTGACTTTTTTTTTAAATGAACCTAAGCTCATCACAGTGAACAAGTTTTCTCTTGTCTGTGTTTTGTGGAAAGCATGGTAAACTCTGTTCTAAAAAATGCATACAATTCAGCCAGTAACAATAATAACAGTCCAGTCTGAAGTTCAGTACTTCCTTTCAATCTGTAATGTGAGAATCTGAAGCTATTAGTTCATCGTTTGCTTTATAATTGAGGAAAACTAGTTAAAGTTTTAAGCACTGGTGAACTTACCTCCTAAAGTCTGCCGGAAAGATTCTTCTGAGCCTTTCTCATTTATAACTTTTCCTTTATATCGGTGGTGTTGGTCTTGATTAAAAGGGTTTTTAATCCAAGCCAGTTCACTTGAGAGGTCAGGCAGGCTGATTTCCATGGTGCTGATGAAAAGACAGATGTTCAGCATACAGGTTGGGTATTAAAATAAATGGTCCTTGTTTGGCATGGGGTTTTTGTTTGTGGTGCTGTGGTTTTTTCCTTGCTTCTCATTCCTGTCCAAGGTAAGAGTTAGTAATACAAAAATAATGGATTTTGGAGAGGCTTGTACATTTAAGTGGAAAATTCAGTTGCAAAGTGCTGTCTTCTGGGCTTCTTGTATTATTGATGAAAACAACTTGTATCCTGAACAGCAAAAGTGAAATGAGTTGCATTAGAAGTGTTTCAAAGAGCTCCTGACTGGTTTTAAAACTGGTAAGGAAAGTCTCGTTATCACACATGTTCCATTAAGTGTAACATATCTCTGTGATTGCTGAGGCTGCCTGGCTCTCCAGCAAGCACATTAACCCAGTGGTTTAGTCTCAGATAAGAAAGGAGCCTGTTCTTCATATCTTCATAGCAGAAGAAGTAATGCAAGCTGGGGGGAAGGGAGGGATGATTGAACACTGTAAAGAAGTTCTAAAAATACATTGTTTGACCTGAAAGATGGCACTCTAAGTGCAAGAGGTTTTCTTCTGTGGTTTGGGTTGCAAAGCAACAATCCCTCTTCTTCCATATAATACTCCGATGGCAGTTAGTGTTCTGAGCTTGGATGCTGTTTGGCGCCTCCTGAATTACTCCATGCTCCTGCTTGTGGGATTGTGCTGTGTGATACATTTCTGAAATGGCTTTAGGTATTGAAAACAATAGGAAAGGGAGGAACTTTTTCCATTCATTCTGGTGGCTTATAAGTCTATGAGGCAGGCTGATATCTACATGTAGGAAATAAATATGAGGAATGTCAGTGATATAAAGCTGACTGACTGAGGAGAGGTGGCATTTCAGCTGACAATGCTACTAGAAGAAATAAGAGCTATAACACAGAGAGCTTCATGTCATTTTGCCTTAAACTCTGTTTGAGGTGTAAAATGATGCATATATGTGCTTTTCTTTATGGAAGTGAGATCAGGTTGTTTTCCATGGTTACATTATAGGAGGGGTTTCAAAATACAGGTCCTTTTCTTTCAAGAATTTGAAAAACTCTCCTTCCAGTTGTTCTGCTTCATTGTGTGGCAACATCTAAATTGGACCTGTAAAATAAAACTCTCTCCCTTTTACCAGCTCTTCCAGATAGTCAAAGAAAGTTTTAAACAAATCATCTTTTTGAATGAATTGAAGATGTATTTCTACAAATGGCTAAACTGCCTAGGGGGAGTGACAGTGTCTGGAATCCCGAAACTGGCAGTGCTGATGATCCATGTGCACTTCCTCTGGCACACAGTTCCTTTCTAACTTTTCCCTTCCTGCGTGTCCCAAACTCCTTGTTTGTGCTCTCTTATGCTCTGATGGCCTTTTGTCAAGCTGATGTAGAAACAGGATCAAGTATCTGGTCTGGACTAAAATGTACCCAGTTGACATAAGGGAGGGGCCTCTTGGGGTACAATGGGTTAACAAAGTTGTGGAAATGTGAGGGTGGGGACTCTGCCTCTTGCTGCTTACTTAAAATGAGAGCTGAAGTGAAACTACAATTTGGGGATGCAGCTTCATTTTATGTTGCCAAAGATGAGGTTTCAGTCTCGCAGTGGCACTTGGCTATTCCCACTCTTAATCCAGATTGTAGAAGAGTCTAAGACCTTCCTTTTGGTATTATTCAGCTGTTAGGCTTGAGCAGGATGTCTTCTGTAATCCTTCTGTTCTCTCAAAAGCTCTTTGGTTTCCCCTTTCAGTTTTAATCAGGTTTTAAGGATTGATCCAGACAAGTTTGGAGAGAAGTTGAATGTTGTGTTTAGATAAATATTTATGGGTCAGTGTTTCTAACAAAAATGACACATCAGAGACGAATATAGATGAAGAAAATGGATGACTTCTTTAAGTTTTATGAAACTTGGTTTGTCTGTGGTATGGGTTACCCATTACTTCAGGGGTGCCAAAATGCAGTTTGAATTCTACTGAAATATTTCCTGATGATGACTACAAACCACTGTTACTTGATTGCTAAAGATGGTGCCCAGCATTCAGTGTAGAAAAGCTGAATGGAAAAATAAGTCAGTTAATTCAGTGGCTTCTGTTGGGTGAAACTCTTGCAAGAACTGCAGTAGAAGGGTGCCGTGAGACACAGGAATGTTCAGCTAATATTTATGCTGGATATAGCAAAAAAATCACGTATTTAAAAAGAGCTGGTAAGAACCAACTCTGTCTTTGCTATAAGGATGTTCTTAACTGAAGCTGCATGCATGGAAGGAAGTACAGTGTATATATGGGAAAATATCTATTAAATAGTAAGAGTAATGCTGTTGGGACACACACCTTTGGGGAAGGGAGCTGAACTGGCAGACGGGAAGTCTCTTGGAAAGAGGAAGGTAAACATTCCAGCCTGTTGGACTGTACCTATATTAAAGCCAAGTTAGTTTGTAATCTGCCTTGCATCTTTGTAATATTGTGTAAGGTTGTTTTGCAGTGACTCCCTGTGATTGCTTGCCAGTAGTATAAAGTGGAAAAAAGCCTCATACTCACCCAAACTGAGATTTGGTTCTACTTGTGGTCTTGTCTAGGCCTGTTTCTGGCAGAATTGAGTGTGACTTTTATCATTTGTCCCATTTAGATACTATTATAAGTTCTTATCTTCATTTCTTCAGCAAGTATGCCTTTGAAGCAGCTTTCTCCTCTTGGCCGTTTGTCTGGTAATGAAGTCAGGGAAGGGAAAGAGCTTTTCTTCAGTGCTAAAATATGAGCTACTTCTTTAATCATGTAACAAACTGGAAACTCTGTAGGTTTCTATGCAGCAGAAAATCCAGTTGTATTAAATGCAAAGTTTAATAGAAGCATTTCATAAGCATTGTAGGCTACGTGTATGAAATGCTTTTTTATTGACTTGTGTCTTTTGTGCATTGATTTCTTTGTTTATGACTTGAAAAGCTCTGTCATCTATTACTTAAGCTGGAACCTCTAAAGAAACAAACACCCAAATTAATACAGCTGTTATTTAATAAAAGAAAGCCAACAGTTTCAGCTTGTCATAGGATATTCTTCTAAAAATGAGATGTGTACCTGACTTCTTGAGGATTTTAGCCCAACAAAGTACACCTGGGATAAGTCGAAGGGCCAGAAAAAGTTTGGTTAAAAGTTGCCCTCTTTGCCATGGCTTGACATAATTTACAGAGAGCTTTACTTGAGGTTTTTGAGTATCTTGTGGAGGAAAAAAAGTGAGTAAAGAAATAAAAAGGATTTCACTGTGAAATAAAAATCTACCTCTAATTGGAAACAGTTGTGTAATTTTTTTTTAAACAGTCCTTTCCTTCACTTTAAGTGTATTTATAGTTAGTGATTTCAGCTACATAGAATCATTGACATGAACTGCAGTATAAAGATGAGTTTTAAAAGGCTGAAAGCATCTTTTTCAGAAATTAAAATACTTTTAATGTGTAAAGTGTCCAACTGCCTTTGATGTTCTAGCACTTCATGCATTGACAAACTTCATAGGTGAACAAAGATTTAAAATAATCTGCTTTGTGGGCTGGATTCAACAGAGTTTTGAAGAGTTGTGGAGCTTTGTGGTGTTGATACAGCTAGGGGCAGTGAGGAGAGGAGCTGATGTGTAGTAAAGGCCTTTGGGAGGGTTGCTGGGGGAGGAGCAGCTCATGGCACCCCTGACAAAGTTTCTCCCTCTGATGGAGGCTCAGTGGTTGAGCTCCAACTCTCCAAACTTTCAATGGAATTTTTCTTATTCTGAAAGCCAGAATGAGGCCCTCTTGCTGAGCTTGAATCCTTTTGCTCTCATTGCTTTGTCCTTGATACCTTCAAAGAGCAGAGGTCACTATGAGTGCAGTTTTGAGCTGTTCCATGAATGTGACAGTTTGATGGGAGCTTTGGTACTACCTCTTCTGGAGAGGGAACGTTCCAGAGAGGCTCTGACTAAACTGTCATGCTATAAATCAAATCTTAATCTTGGTCTTTGAATTTCACAAATTTTAAAATCAGTGGGGTTTTTTTAATGGATATTCCTTTGCCTAGCTTAAATAATAAAGTCAGTAATTCAAAAAAGGAGGTTGCAACTGTAGTGAGAAGGCATCTGCAGGTTAAAACATTTTCTGCCACTTTTATTTACAAACAGTATCAAGATTCTATAGTTCTTCCATTTAATCTGACTGAAGTTGTATTGATGTTTGCATATGTGCTATTTCTAATTGCTTTATAAATAGTAGGAAGTGACACACAATATTTCAATGGAAATTGATGGAAATTCATATGTCGCAGATTTAATGGAGTACCGTTTTTATGCTGTTGATTTAATTACTTTTTTCTCTTTTTTTTTTCTTACACTTGCTTTTTTTCTTGTTTTCTAGTGTCAATTTACAGTATTTGGTTTTATGACAAGAATGACTGTCATCGAATAGCAAAACTGATGGCTAAGTAAGTATTGGGGCCTTATTATTCTATAAGCCTTTTAGAACTTATTAAATGTGTCTGGTTTTTCTTCACTCTCCTAAAAATGGAGGAATACAACATTCTTGCTCATACAAGTTTTTTTAACTAATGAAAATTACAGCTTTGCTTTTTAAAAAAACTGCAGCATTAAAATTTTCAGTTGAGTGATAAAAAAATGAGTTGAAGTAATAGTTGGCATTCTCCAAAGAAATCAAGTATTAGCACTGTATATTATTTTATATTCTATTTTGTGTACGGATACTGGCAAAAGATTTGTTGATGCAGAGTGTAGTGAAATAAACACTGGTTGGGTGTTTTGAGTTGGTTTTGTGGTGAACTATTTTTTTCTTGGAGTTTGTCGCTTGTTTGGGGTTTTTAAGGCTTAGGTATTATTCCTGACTAAAGTGAAGAGATTAAAGAATAGTAGGAGAACTAGGTAGAATTTTCTAGAATTACAGTGGATTTAGGAGAATAAGCAAAACTCTGAAATAATAAGAGCTTGGTGTTGCTAATTTCTGGATTTGTTAGTTACTCTTGCTAAAATGCAAAATGTAAATGTACTGCCCAGGGTATCTTCTCATCCCTCATTCTCAGTTTTGCTCCTCTTTGCTATCACACTGCTTTCCTGAACCCTCTTATCTCCTGCATCGCTTCAGCAGTGTGTCAGGGCTTGCCAGTCAGGCCATCCTGAAGACTTGAACAATTTAATTACATGGAAATATATAATATTTAATTATTAAAACTAGTCACAATGTAGATATTTTAAGCTGAATTCTGATTTCTTAGTGTAGGGGGTTTGGTGTGGGTTATTTTGGCTTTTTTAATTATTATTTTTGCACAGAAGCAGTGAGAGACAACACAAATGATGAACACTGGTATCTTTCTAATTTGATCTCTTTCTAAATTGTTTTCTTTTTTCTCATCCTGATAACCCCATTTCCTGCTTTTATTTTATTCCTCCTAGTTATGCTGGACTTCTTACTGTTATTTGGTTTGTCCATATCTAAGGATTAACTATAAGGATAATGGAAAACAATTGTGCAAAACTGACTCTTGGATGTTGTTACCAAAACAAATAACAAAACATCTACTGCCTCTCCTCTTTATAAAAAGAGCATTAGAAGGACATGGCTTTCTCTTCCGATCTAAAACCATTAGCTTAATGTTTGAAGTGTGAGAGAGAGCTGAACCCATCAAACCCTAACATATAGCTGCAGTGCAGATCTAAGTTTCAGATAGCAAACCTTGAGTTCGTTTGGTGTTGAACTGGTCTGGTCACTGTAGCACAAATGATGAGCTGCAGATACTTCAGGAGTCTTAAAAAGTCTGATCAGGTAACTGACCAGACATGGCACAGCAGTCCGTAAAGCACATTTACCACTTTGGCTGGATTGCAACATTTACATTTTCTTCCAAGAGTATTAATTTTGTTCTGTAATTTTTTGTCTTTGGAGTGGAAATTTGGATTTGCTGTTAAGTTTTGGAGTTTTTCTTAATCGCTGATAGGAAAGAGTGCTGCCTTTGTAATATTTCAGCACTTCAAAAACATAACCATAAAAGGTTTCAAGGAGATTTGCATTCTCTTCCCTGCATTTGACTTGACCTTATTGTGCCAGACTGAGTTAACAAGATTGCAGGCCATCCATTTATATTTTGGTGGCTTATCTTCGAAAAGAAAAGTAAATTAGGCTTTGTAATCACAGACTTCACTTCTCACGTTCTCTCCCTCCCCCTGCCTTCTGTGAGGTTGTGCCAGGTATATTTTCAATGCTGTAACTCCAGATATTCTTCAACAAACTGTCACAGCAGCTGCTGTGTCCCTGAAGGAATGTGTGCCTCTTCCACTATCTGATATAATGGAAAGAAACAGCAGGCCTTGCTTAAAAAAGATTTAATCCTGGATTGCACACAGAGCATGTTCAGTGTACAGATTTGCATTAGTTGACTTTTTCCCTCCCAGGAAAGGTACTTAGGTATTTGATTTACAGATTTTTATTTTTTTTTAAGAATTCTAGAATTTTCTGAAACGAAGACATTTAATAGGAGTCATCAAACTCCTGATTTCAGAAACAATTTGTATCAAGTTAAGATGATTGATTGAGGGATGACCTTTCTAGAAGAAGTAGAGCAGAAACTGGAGGACTTCAAATATTTGAGAGAACTATTGCATTCTGACCTGTAAGTTTGTCGGAGGTTATTTTTAGCTTAGTTTATGAGCTTGTTTTACCCTGTTTCAATAGTTAGACCCAAAGTGGCTTCTGAGATACAGAATTGGGAAAGAATCTCAGAGTTCTGGGTATACAGTTTCACATTTTATTCCATTACCACCGTTGAAGTGTAATGTGCACAAGACAGAAGATGGAGTTTGAGTTGTTAGACAATTACCTAGATGAGAAGATAATTTGTTATTCTTCAAAAAGAAAGTTTAAAAGGTGACAAACACTTCATAATGAAGAAGAGAAAAATATTATTAACTTTTTAGAATTTTTTATGGAACATTTCTGTGAAATGAATGCACTCCTTGAAGGTGTTTTGCTGTGAGTTCAGTGAGTACTATTTTCACAGGAGGATGTTTTATTGAAACCTTCTGGGCCAACTAATTAAGGCAGAAGGAGAGTCTCAAGAGTGAAGCCTTTGCTTTGCCTGCCAGGCAGCACATGTGACTTCACTTGCCCAGAATCTTCCCTTTAACTGAAGTGTTTCTCTTTTCTCATGCACTTATGCTGGCACTTAACATCTCAGCAAACCATTGTGATTCCCTTACCTTGCTCTTTATCATCATTAGTTTTGGAGTTGAGTTTAGAGAGGTCCTAAGCCAGGACTGGGTGACCACGTGAGGTGATAGAACAAAATGTTCTCTCAGGGTGTCACCATAGAAACACTTGTGGAGAATTGAGCTGCTTCATCCAAACCAGCACATGCTGCAGTTCTCAGAAATTATCAGGGTTGCATTGGCCTCCCTAATGTGAGTTACCTTGCCAGGTGACTGCTGCTTACAGAGAAGGCTGGAAGTAATCAGAAGCTCGTATGAAAAATTCTGGAAGTGACATTGAATTGTTAAAAGCCAAATCTAACCCTTTTTCAGCTAAACATACCTAAACTCCAGTGAAGTAAAGGAGCTTGGTACCTAGAAAACTGGGAAGAAACTTGCAAAACTTGCACTATATTTTCCTCAGAAATGTCAACATAGAGGTGCATGTAAATAATTACAGTCTATAAAATCTAAGGTTTTTCTTGAATCCTAACTGACCCAAAGAAACCGGAGGCTGGAATGATTGATGCTTTGTGTGATTGTTGTGATGGCACCTCTTGGCTCCCCCCTCAGCCATCAGTTCCACAGCATGAGAGTTCTCAAGTGACATGCCAGCTCCAGAGCTCTGCCCTGTTTACAGTGCTTGTTTTTTCTTAACATATTTGATTAATGCAGGCTTAAAAAAGAAGGGATTACAGGCTGGTGCGTGTTTATTTCAAGAGGATAAGCTTTAGCGCATTGCACAGCCATGTATATCTTTTGAACTGCATATGGATTAGGAGTATATGCTGCTTTTACTTTTATTAATGAAATGACCAGGTACACATCAGCTTCTTGCATCTCTTACCTGGCCTTCAAATTGAAGGTCTTGGATACTTGAGGAAGGCAGGAGTGGAGCACAAGTGGTGGATGAACCAGAGGCCAGAGGTAATGCAGGTAATTGGAATAACTGTAGGGCAGCTTGAGAAGGAAATGGTTTGCTGTTCTTTCCGGAGCCTTAGGTGGGGGTGTGAGGAGTAACTTCCTTTAAGTCCTCTTTCAGACTGATTCCAGAGACATCTGGTGTGAGCCAGCTCTCTTCTTTCCCACTGTCTCTGTTGCATAATGGTAGGCCTCATCCTAAACTAGAACTGTTTGGTAATAGATTTTGTTGAATGACAAGGCTTGACTTGGCTAAATATGGAAAAATGCACATTAGGAAGTAAAGAGTAAAAATTGTATCTTAGTCTATGGTGTAAAACATCCTTTTTGTGTATCACATGCTTGGATGTCCACATATTTAATTGTAAAAATGTATAAACGTGAGAGTTTTATAGGAGTAGTGTTTACTGTAGGCAAACTTTGTGAGAGACAGACCAGTGTTCTCTGAATGGGAGATAAATCGTACAGACCATTTGACAATTTGTCTCATATAAACCTTGTGGCAAATGAAAACTTGTGTAACTTTGGTTCAGCTATGTGGTTAGGCTTTTATTCAGGCAGAAAAATGGGTTAATGTGCTCAGACCACTTTTTTCTTTACAGCTTTTTGCAAGATGTTAACTTAGTTAATTTTTTAAATCCTGTTTCTCCTTTCCTTTTACAGAGTGGTTGAACAAGAAGCTCAGAGGTCACAGCAAATTTCCCAAGACAGAAAAAGTCCCAGCAGGACCAATGGCTGCAATGAAAACAGGCCCATTGACATCCTAGAAATGCTTAGTAAAGCCAAGGATGAATATGAACGAGTAAGTAAATGTCTCTTTTCTGGAAACAAGTTTTTAGCCCATCAGCTGTGCTTTGTTTAAATGGTGGGAAGGCCCTGCAATAGTTCCAGCAGCCTTGTTTTCAGACTGATGTGTTGTTCCCTCCCTCAGGGACACTGCACTTGGAAACGTTCTGTGATTTCAGGCAAGATGGATTGAATCCTGATCATGTGGTCCAATTTGAAGTGTAGCAGGGTGGACCCATTTTATAGTGATTTTTCCTGCTGTGAGAAAATCTTTTCTCTGGGAATAGCAAATTAAAATTGTGCCCAACAGCATCTGTCTCTTCTTAGTCTCTAAAGATGTCTTGCAGTATTAGGGACTGAGTCATTCAGTGCATTTGCAGACTCTATGAAACATATTTCTTACCAGTTATAGACTAAATGTAACAATACTGTTCCTTTGTCTTTCTGTTCCTCAGTTTATTACTTCTGTCCTGTTTACTGTTTTTCCCTTTAATAAATTAATTCATCTCAGAAGGAAAAGTCTGTTATCCTTTGCCAATGCTAAATTGATGAGATTACATAATGAGGAATGTTAGTTCTCTTAGGAAAGAATTACTTTATACAGACGTGAGGACCAAATTCATAAGTGCAGGGTGAATAAAAAGGTAATGTGTGGGAGATCCAAAAATGGAAACAGAGATTCTGAACACGCCTCTTCCCCAGTGTAATAATACAGGAATGTGCCATAGTAAAGCAACGTGTGAGTATTGCATTGCAGAACCATGGTGTGGCTTCTGTGCCTGTGCTGCTGGGAGAAGAAGGAGCACGTTTGTACAGTGCCTGATTCCTTCCAGGAGTTGCTTGTGTAGCAGAATTCCTTTGAGTACTTGGGGTTTGAGTCTTTGTGAGATTCTAGATGATTACAATATAGTATGGAATGAGGAGAAAAGAATAAGCATGTGGATTAAACCTTGTGTGAGCCAACTTAGCCTGTCACTGTCTGATGTACACTGAAGTCAGGTCAATGTGATAAACCATACTGGATCTTTGACCCAGGCTAGATATTAATTTCTGGAAATCACTCAAATGTTCTTTTAATGCTTTAAAATACAGATGAAACAAAAACTAATTCTGAATGTGTGTCAGTGCTGTTTGGGGAGAAGGTGTCTCTGTATGAAGGCCAGCATTGTGCAAGTAGCAGCTTTTGTGAGATCACAGAAGGAAACATCACAACCTGTGTGATTCATCTTTCAGTGGTGTATCAATTTAAACAGATTGAAGTAGTTTTGCAAAGAAGGGAAAAAACCCATACCACAGGAATTCACTGCTTTGGTAGTGCCCTCCTGGGTGTGATGAAGCCTTTCTCCCTCTTTGTCCTTGCAGTATTGGATAATACACATTTCCAACAAATGGCTGTTGGGTGACTTGGGATGTTCCAGCTTCTCTTCTGATTTTCAGATCTTTTTCATATAAGAGTGCTGAAAAGCTTTTGCTAGAAAGAAACTTCCTAAACATCATGGGTGAAGCTCTGTAGACAAATAAAACTCTGATGAACAGGAACTGGTATACAGATATTTTAATGGACAGATGACATCTGTGGTGCCAATAATACAACAGTGAAATAGGCAGAGCTACTTTAAAATTGGGGAGTTTGTATCTTCTTGTTTTCGTGTATGTGTGTGTTTGTTTCTTGATATTTTTGGAACACCAGGGAAACTGAAATAATTACTTCATTTCCTTTTTGTGTGTACATGAACTATAAATGAACCTGTTCATGGTGATGCCATCAGAGCGTGCTGTGATTGTAGTGCCATGCAGTTGTCAGAAAAACAGAACTGAACAATGTTGGTCACGTTTCAAGCAAATTTCTTTGGACCTTTCAAGCAAATGTTCTCTTGACCACCTCAGCTTTAGCAACAAACCCCTGGCACATTAATTTTGGAGCTCTTGTAGGCAGTGTATGCCAGTGTTAATGTGATGGAGTAACTGACTTATTTGGAAGATGGCTTCTTGAGAGACCTTTCCTGTCTTAATTTATTATTTTTTTTTAATTTTATGGCACTTGGTAATTATGCATGAATTTGTATTTAGGAGCAGAAAGTACTTATCTTCTGGTACATTCCAGATGGATCATACAGTAATCCTTGTGTGCAGCCCACATGAGATTGGCAGAGTGTCAGCATGAGAAGGGGGCAGAGGGAGTGAAAAAGAGATTTATGAAGGTCTGAGTGATTTAATCTAGGATTCCAAATCAGCTTAATCCTTCAAGTACACACTACATCAAGCCCATATGTGAAAATGAATGAACTCTGAGATTTTTTTTTTAATGAAGTGAATGGATGCTTTTTATAGTGTGGTTTTGTGTGTGTATTTCAGTATGAGCAGGGAAACATACTGCAGCTTATCCTTCAGTGAAAAGAAGCTCTGCCTTTCCTGATTTTATAACTAAAAGGCCTCCAGCATTTCAGGCACAAGGAGTTTTGACCTTCAAGTTTGTGGCTAAGAGTCAGAAAGATGTGAGAGTCTGCTTCTCTTCTCTGTCCTTAAATAACAATATATAGGCTTGATTTTGTATTTATTGCTTTCAATTATAATTTGAAAACAAAAGAATAAAGCTCAGATTGCTTTTTAATCCATTGCTAAATAGTTTAACCCATATTTTATTGCATTGGGTTAGATACCAGAGCAATATGTTGTGCCAATGGTTGAGCTCTATCATGTGCATCAGGTGTAGTTTACCCATTGAAAGCTGGATTATTCTACAGTCTGGGGTTTGCCATTGGTGATTTTAACAGTAATAGAATAGCTATAACTGTTTAGTCTTATGTTTATTAAAGATGAAAGTCAACTCCATCTGAAACACACCATATTATAATGCGACTCTCTTGCCTGGTTTTGTCTTGTTCACAGGAAACCAAATTAACACCTGAAAATAAATGTACCCAGTTGGTTAAATCTGGTGGAAATAAGTCAATGACAAGCTGTCTTTTCATCCACTTAGAGCGCTTCTGACAGGTTTTATTTTTTTTTTTTCCTAAGCTGTTCTGGTTTGGGTTCCTGATTGAGTGAAGTGTAGCAAACTTCTCTGCTAGTGGCCAATGCAGATACAGGATGTGAAAAGCCCAGCTTTTATTTAATGTATCATTTTCATTCTTGGTGAAAAAGTATAAAGCCAGTTCTTTTTTCTTGGTTTTTTAATTCTAATAATAAAGACTAAAAGCTTTATGGCTGCATACCAGATTCTGGATGTCTTAGTATGATTTTTATTTCCTAAGATTTGTGAATTCCACAGTGTCTTATAAAAATTAGTGCTTTGTACATCATCTCTATTTCAGTCCCAAGTGCCATGTAAACAGGACCGTATATTGGGTAAATATAGACTAAAACTCATGTATTTATATTAATTTTTTTTCTTTTTTTTTTTTCTCTCCTCAGAATCAGATTAGTGACCTAAGTATTATATCAAGTTCTGGAATGCAACAGAATTCAAATCCTCCAAAGCCAGAAAGCACAGAGACTTCAGAACAGAAGCCTTCATTACAAGTGCAAGAGCAGGTATGTTTCATCCAGCCATAAACAAGGGGGGGTTTTGCATTTAGTATTTTGTTTTGGTACCAAAATTGGGGTTTTTTCTTAAGATGCCTTCAGTGTTTGCCAAATGTATTATTGCTAAAGAAATGAGTTTGAAGACTTACAGGACCCTAAATTCTGCCATTTGCCTTAGCATTTTAAAAATAAGAGGCTATATCTACACTACTGTGAATATCCATGTTTAAATGGGCCAGCTTGACTTCTCAAAGAAGTCACTGCATGGTGATGTGTAGGATGACTTGGAGAGACAAGAAGCAAGAAGAGATGACCATGCCCAGCAGTCAGGGCTTTCACTCAGGAACTCAAGCCCTGGTCTTCTGTCTCAGACATTTACTGAGGGTTTGTCTGTGCTCCAAAGCCACAGCTGTGGTCCTGCACAAGGAAGCTGGGGCTTCATACAAGACTTTGTAGAGATAAATTTAGAGAAGAAAGTAAATAAACTGTGCAGTAACTGAATTGGCCATAACAGGGAAGTGCTGTGGGCCTGCTTGCAGTGCCACCCAGTGGGCACGGGGTGGGCACTGCTGGTGCTCCTTGGAAATGCCCCAGGGAAAACTCCTTTCCCTGCCATGCTTCAGTGGGATCTTCTGATGCAATCAATCACCGTGCCCAAGAAATGAAATCCCTTAGGAAAACGTGGGCAAATTTGCACTTAGTACTTGTAAATAAAATACACAGTTTGGAGGAGTAGTTTTAGTTCCTGGTTCAGGTTAGGGCTGGGGCTGGGCAGCAGGAATCTGATTTAGGGGTAGGGTAGTAACAGTTAGTGAACTAAAATGAGGAGTGAGGAGTTTGGATTATTTCTATCACAGCCTTTCCAGCCCCAGAGCAGCACCTCTGTTTTTGGGTCAGTGATGGGGTGACCCCTGGCAGCCAGCTGTGCTTGCTGCATGCCATGTCTGCAGACCTGGCACCAGGGCTGCCTGAGGCTCTGCTTTCAAAGCACATATTTACTTTGGGTCATTCCATGTAGACTGTACAAAATCAGCTGAAATGCTCCACCTGACAGTGCATGGAATTGCAGAACAGGAATCAATTAACTAGTAAAGGAAAAACTGGAAATATTCTAAGAAGTTGCTCTGAAGAAATTAAAAGGAAAGTCAATTTATAGAACATGTAAAATGTCATATTTTTAATTCTGTTGAGCTATTCAAAATAATAGCTGCAGAGATACTGGAAAAAATCAACTGGGTAACATAAGTGATAGTTCTGTAAGACCAGTTAACTGGGTTCAACTATATCTCAAATGTGTTGGTTCTGAGACACATTTTTAGTGACATGGGCAACTGAGAGACTACTGGAAAAACATTCAGTTTCAACTATAAAAATACATTTTTCATGTAATTAAAACAGATGACCAATGAAGTCAAAAAATAGTGTGCATATGATAAGTACAGTGAGATTGCTAAATTCCCTCCAAAATGTCACACTTGCATGTTGATGAACTTCATCTCATGCTAAAGATACCAGACATTTGGGAATAAAAATAAATGTCTTCTGTATGATACTGTACAGTTAAGTGTTGTATCTTGGCAATTCAAAATTAAAATCAGTTGTATCATGAAATGCTTCTGTGCCAGCAGTCTGCAAAACTGAACCAGAACACTGATACTGAACCATGAATTAGCAGAGCTGGGACTATAAAGCTTAATTTATCTGAAATAATTTGTGGAGAAACCCTCTGAGCAGCAGCAGAAGCATTCTATTCCTATCAAATAAAGTGATCTTATGGCCTTTATGCAGCCCCTGCTGATAAATACACTGAGTTGATGATATGCTCAAAGTACACTCAACAAGACAAGGCAAAAGTGGTGTTTTATACTCCATGCTGGAAAGTAACTTGATGTTTGAGACTATCCAATCTGACTTGCATCAGTGCATGGTAGTGATTTCAGTTTATTACTTGACTATTGTAATGTATTAATAAAGGAAGGCTGGTCAACTAATCATACTGCAGTGAACAGCTGAGTTTGAAATGATCCGGAACAGTGATTTTTATCTTTAATCTTTATGGTTGAAGGATGGGCCTCCAGAACAGTAACATCAGTGGAAAAAAGTAAGAACAACTTTCTAGGAAAATATTATTAACGTAACTAACAAAGTTTATGAACTATAGAATGTCCCAGCCCCAAAATGAAAGGGTGCCATATTTTAACTAGCTAAAATTGAGTAACAGTGACAATAGAGATGAGTAACCTGGGCAAAAGACAGTGTGACTTCAAGCTCAAGGGATTCTTGTTGGGCTATTTGTGTGGCACCTGTGCTGCTGTGCTTTGGCTGCTGTTTTCTGTGCTAGGGAAATCAGAGCAATGTCATGGTGCAGTGGTTGTCATTGTGAAGTAGCATCTTTGTTTAAACATTCCTTTAGAATACACTGGAATTGTGCTTCAGGCCATTCAGTCTTCTGAACAGAATGTTACATTTCAATCCAGCTGTTTTACATAACTTCTGATCCTGTGCAACCTCAAAAAAAAGAGAAGATGTTGGGATTGATGGTGTTAATAGCCGTTTCTTTTCTCTTTACTGAAACACATTTTAAAATATTTTCAGCAAAATACGTTATTTTTAAAATTATATTTTTCTAACAGTGTCAATGGTGTAGGCTGGATGTATATTTTTTGGGAGAGACTAAAGGACTGGTAGATGTAACTGTGTACATATATGCACTTTTCAAGGAGGTATATGTTTAAGTTTATATAAATTCTCTTACCTATTGTAACATCTACTGCACTAGGACAAGGAAAACTGTCTAGGCATGTATTGCTAGTTCAGTTGTGCAGCTTCTAGATTTTGTTCCTTTCACATCTTTTAGGCCATACAACTATTTCCAGTTCTGTAAATTCTGTGAGGATTTTTTCAACATGTATGTTTTTCCCTCCACTCCCCTAAAGTGCCTTGTGTAGTTACAGCTGATGGCAGGTGCCATGTTCCTGACAGAATCCATAGCCATCCCCCTTCCTGACTGCTAGTGCAGAGACTGTCCTGAGATGACTGTAAGGAAATGCCATAAATAGCCAGGATGTTCCTCTTAAGTGAAATTAATTTCAGAATTCCTGTGAATAGGGTGCCCTTGATACCCAAACTGTATTTTACATGCATTTGACCTAGTTGTCTCTCCTAACTTCTTGAATTTGTAATAGACTCTGGGAGTCTCACAGTGCTGTGTCTGGTTCCAAACTGAAAAATTCCTTCTCCCTTCTTTTTAGCCATTTCAGTCAAGGCAGAAACATCTGACTTTGGAGGAACTGTTTGGAACTTCTGTCCAAAAGGAACAACCTGCAGCTCCATATCCCAGTCTAGAGAGAATGGAGAAGCTGCAGACAGATGCATCTGCCAGAGAGCAGCACAGTTTGCTTTTGCCTTTTTCCTTTGACCAGTCACCAGTAATGCAGCAATCCCTGGGAAAATCAGAAAGTCTGAACATTAAACCCGGTGCCAATCAGCAGGACTGTTTAACACCTATGATAATACCTCCAGCTTCAGTCTCCCAGCCTGATATGAAAAACGTTTCAAGCTATTCAGTTCGTTTAAGCCCTGTTCTTAATTCAGCCTCGACAATGGAAGCTGCCCCTGCTCAGATGCTTCCTGGCCTCAAACAGAGCAACAGTATAATGCAAGTTATGCAGCAAGCTGCCAAGCCCATATCCCCACTGGTGAATCAGCCGCCATCTGAAGTGAACCACGCTCCACAGAATCTAATGGCTGGCCAAAGCCAGCTCATAGCACCCCTGACTACAGCAAACACAGGGACTGTCTCAAATGCGTCTCATACAAGTGTTGATCTTCTCCAGAAACTCAGGTTGACCCCACAGCATGACCAAACACAGCAGCAATCTCTCACTAAGACTCCGTTAACACCAAACATCTCTGCCTCGGTTGGCCAACTTGCAACACCAGAAAGCTTCAAAGAATCTCACAGTAAGCCATCAGCCTTGAACAGCAAGATAATCTCTCCCCTTCAGGTATTCTGTGGGCTTTGATATCCATGAAGCTTTAGATTAACTACATGTATTTTTCCCTTGAAAACTGTGTTGTTATGTATTAGCTGTTAGAAGATAATGAAGGACTTCTACTGTGTGGTATTGATTGAATGGCTTAGTTAGAAATCCAGTTCCATTAGTTTTGTATCATTAGCATCTGCTGTCAGTGACAGACCTGTCTGTAGAGGAGGAGGTTTTTCAAACTGCTGCTGTTAGTGGATGAATAAGTCCTGCAGATCTCATCTGTACTTGTGTCAGAAAAGTACTGCTCAGAGCTGGGGATCTGAGAAGGGACAGAAAGTTGCAGGCTAAGCACTGTGATGAGAGGGGGGTGTGGTGGAAGTCTAGCCTGTACCTTATTTGAAAGTAAACAATTGACAATTTCATTGTTCTGATTATTTTGCTTTGAGTGTTTTGTACTCCCTCAGTTTGGACTCGCTTCTTCTGTGGCCACCTTGAGATATGGCTTTATAGGTTTGCCATAATATTGAAAGCCTAAAACATAAATTAAGGTTGTTCCTTTTTCCAGCTACCCATTAATTATATCAGTTTTACAATAAAATTGATCAACTTATATCTAAAATCTGTTAAAATTTGCATTTTTTGGCTTCCTTAAAAACAGAGAACCACCTCTGGAAATTGAGCTGTGGATGGTAACCTGTGAATTTTGCTTTTTCTTTTTTTTTTTTCCTTAACTCAGACTGTACAACAAAACAAGGAATCAGAAGTATTTCCACAGCCGAAAACTTTGTCTAAAGCAAGTCAAGTAAGTGGCTGAGTACCTCTGCTAATTGATCTTAGGGGTTTTCTTAGGGGGAAAAGGCCCAGCTGCAGTACTCAGTTGATATCTCAAATAGTCACTGACCGTATTTAAAGAGCTGTTATGAAACAGAACTGTACTGGAGGAAGGGGGAGTTGCTGTCAATGCACTGTTCCTATGCAGTCCCTCTTCTTGTTTGTTTTAATGGGCTGCATTGTGGATTTGTAGCCTTGCACTAAGTTTGCACCATTTGAACTGCATTTTTTTATGTTGCAAGCAGGGAGTACTAATGCCATAATATTGTAGTAGGGTCTAGCCTTGGCCCAGTGTTAAACACCCCAGAGTCTTAAAATGCAATCCTTGCCTTACTGTGTCTCAGTTTTCCTGAGATACCTTGTATTTTATGAAAAGATACATGCCAGAAAAAAATGAAGATAGAGGGGAAAAAAAAACCCAAGTAATAGCTAATGCAAAACTTGTAAAAGCAAGTTAAGCAAGCCAAAAGCACATTTTTAAGATTCTTGGAAATGCCTTGGGTATCAGTTTAAAATAATGTCAATTTTAAGTTTTGGGTTGCAGTTACAAAATAACTTTATAATAGTCAAGTGTTCAAGAACTAGTTTTAGTTACCTTTTTGTTATGTATTCATTTTAGGACATCATCTGTATTTTAATTCTACTTTTCCCTTATGCACCCACTGATTTTTCAGATCTCTTGCCTTATTCTTGTCAAACTTGCTCTCCAGTTTTAGTAGCATGCCCAGATCTGATTGTGAAGGGAAAAAAATGGTCCTACTTGAAGTAAAATGCTTTTTTAGCTACTGGGTTGCTATGAAATAAGCTCTACAGTCTGTTCGTGACCAGTTAGTAAATAATTGCCTAATTAAAAGCGTTTTATATGGATTTGGGAATTTTAAGAAACGTGCATGTTGTATAGTAAACTGGCAGTTTAAGCACAATGTCTTCAGCTGAAATCCCACGCTGTGAGTCTTCACAGTTTTGACTACAAGAAAATCAATTTTCTAGACCTGCTGTTGTTGATGTTATTTTATACACATTAACTGTAGATGGCTTTGGAGGGCTTTTTCTCCTGAAGGTTGTTGGTTATTCAAGGGGAACTCTTTCTGCTGAGATATCAAATGTCTTTACAAATCACATTTAGTGTTGCTTTTCTTTGCAGTGAGATTGGCTTGTTTATTTTCTTTTTTTTTTTCCACCACATGGGTCATCCTTGGAAGCCTGAGCAAGAGACAGATTATCAGCCTGAGTTACAACTGCAGTTATAAGGAGATGTCAGAGTTACTCAAACAGGACATTTATTCATGTCCAGTTGATGCAAATGTAATAATCCTATAAATGTGCAATTTATGTTGAAAAGAAGAAGTGGTGAAGGCAGTATGTGCTTTTTTGTAATAAAATGGAGACAGACCAGTGAAACAATGAGGTGGGAAGATGGTCCTCAAAGTATTTCCATCCCACATCCCCCCAACGGAAAACAGAATGAGATTATTTCAATGTACTCCAATGCTTTAATTATAATTCAGTAGTCTCTTTAATTATGTTTGAGATCCACTTCAAATTTGAAGTAGAGTATTTTGGGAGACCATGGAAGTGGAAGTGCAGGAAGCAGGACTGGTCTTTCTGAAAACTCTGAAGGAAAACAATTTGCAAAACAGCTACAGGCTCCTTTGATTACTTTGGGGCAAAATTCAACTTTTGTTGTACGTGTTAATGTTCTAAAAATTCTGGAAGATAGCAACCATGTGAGTAGGAAGGAGTCTGCATACAAGAATGTTCAAGGCTGCTACCTTCTTAATCTAAATGTCTGCTTCTTTCTGCTTTGAAAATGAGAAGTACTATTGGTACTAATCTTCACAGATAGATATTTCTTGATTGGGAGCATCTATTCTGCAATATCTGTAAATAATTGTGGCTGCAATTTATTTCATTTTTATTATGTTCATCTCTCCAGCCTTTAGAGCATCATTCATTCTTACTGAACACAGTGCTTATTAATTTTCTGTTCTTTTACAGGTTGCACCTCCACAGTTTGTCACAGCCACAACGACAGTAACGCCTTCAGTGCTCTTGTCTCCAAGTGTGTTTCAGCAATCAGCTACAAAAGCTACTGAAGTGGAGAATAAAGCCAGTTCTTCTTCGCCTTTAACACTTGGAACAACAGAAATTCAGACTACACCTCCTACTGTTCTCAGCAGGTCTCAGCTTCAAGAAGCACTGATACATCTAATAAAGGTAGTGTCTATACAGAGCTCAGTTTCTGAGAGATGGGGTTCCAAGCACAGAAGGCAGCACTGACAACTGTAACTGTAACTCCTTTTGCCCTGAGAGATCACAAAAGATGTTCTGTTCTGTTGGAAGGGGCAGATTACTCCACACTGTACACAGAGTATGGCACAGCTTGTTCCTTTTGGTTGAGATATGGGAGACTTAGAAGAACAGAGTACCTGGGATGTGTCCTTTCACATCCATATGAATTTGTAGACAAGTGAGGAGTAACTTGCACTAGTAGAAGTTGGTATGGGGGGAGTTGATTTTGCTGTCTTTGTAAGTGTTCCACTTCCCCAAAGAAAGCTTTCCTGTTTTCAGTTCCCTAGAACCTTTCCTTGTCTTTACTTTTAGTGTGTTCCTTTGAAATGGAAATTGCAAAGTTTTAGCTCTGCTATTTTTTAGGGACTAAAAAGTTCTGTTGAATCAAATCTGTGATGTTGGGAGCAGCTGTGCATGGAGATGATTTTGACCTCTAACGTCATGATGAAATTGCCATGAATGACAAACAGTTCTTTCTTACCTCAGGATTCTCTTGCTCACTCCGTGCTGATGTTACTAGAGCTTATACCCAAAATGCAAGTCTAAAAATAACAAGCAATATCTTCGCAGTGACCAAGTTGTTAGGACCAAAAAGGTCATTACCAGATGCCATCATTAGGTTGCCTGATTCATCTGTTCTGTTTTGCATAACCTTTTCTTCTACTGGTGTGTATGGGTTTTCTAATTAAAGACTTAAACTAATCTTGGAACTGAGCTCACCTGTCAGTATTCTGAGTGGTGATTTTAGAGAGCTGACAGGAATATTTGTCTACAGTCTTACAGAGAGAGCTGAATGAAGACCAAAATAGCCATATCCTGCAGCATGGGAGTACTTAACACAGAACTCTAAGCAGGATACCAGTTGCTGTTCAGATCTTGTAAAGAGACTGTTACACCCTCAAGCTAACTGATTAGATACCAGTTTTGTAACTTGTCATTTGAAGGGATTAGACTCAAGAAATATCTGTAAATATTGTCCATGGATTAAATCAATTCATTTCCCAGTCATGCTTTGATATGGGAATTCTTGCTGAGCACGCTGTAGTCCCATTTGGGCTGGTCTGCCTGACAAACAACACCACATCTGACACTCAGGCAGACTTGACTTGGGAGCCTGTACACAGAATGGGATTCTTTGTGCCTTAGACTATGGTTCAGAGACTGAAGGGAAGCAAAATGTAGCCAGGCTCACACAGTGACCCCTGTCTGTCTGAGAATCCAGAGCGCCTGGTGATGCCTTTAGCTGCTGCCCAGCTTCATGGTTCACAGCCTGTGTGTGTTCCAAAAGCACCTTTTGTGCAGGCACACAGCTCCTTCCCTTAGCAGCTGCAGGGAATCCTTGTCACAACTAAAGTGGCATTAAATTAAACTTTTTTTGCATCTTTTCACTAATGTTTCTAATGTGTTTCTATTTTTCCTGCAGAACGACTCCCGTTTTCTCAGCACTATCCATGAAGTCTACTTGCAAGTCGTCACCAAGAGTAGAGACAACATTAATCTATAATTGAAGCTGAATCTACTTTAAATATGTTCATTTTAGAAACAATTATGCCTCATCTATAAAACTAATATTTTTGTAAAAGAATATTTAGTTTTCAATGTCTTGAATTCAAACCTGTTAGGAAAGATTATTCCTTAAATACTTATGAAAGTAATGTTCTCAGAATGATCTAGGTTTTCACTGTGATCATCACCAGCAAACCTTTTTTTTTTTATTGGAGAGGAGACTTAAGTTGCATTTGAGCTCTCATTAGCATTAAGTGAATGTGCAAATGTTTGCTCTGGCTTTCATTCCTGGCTGTATTCACTGTTTGAAGATTACAGACTCAAAACTATTTCAACCAGCAAATGCACAGTATAGTACACTACAGCAACTCAGAACCAAATTCAGTTGTTGGAACCTAGCTCCAGTTTGAAGGATTAAGGAAAATGAGGGCAAACTGCCTTGTGATTAAGCTGGCATATGTGGGGAAGGAAAGGGTCTGGAAGCCAGGCCATTGGAGTTAAGTCTTTAACAAAAGGTCTAAAAATGTGATTAGCTCAATACATTGGCAGTCTCTAACTAATGCATGTAAATTCATCCTTTCAATATTTCATTAATCTTACTTGTTTCTGTGTTACTGATGTAGAACACCCAAGTGAGTAAGGCCATTTTCTCTAAAAAGGCAAAATTTGAAATATGCAAAATCCTCAGTGATTGTACCTTTGTTTTTTTTAAGCAACAAAGTAGTTGCATGTTGAAGTTCTTGTTTTAAATTTATACTTAGGAGACCACCACTGGAAGACTCACTTCCTGTTCAGCAGTGTTTGATAAAATTTAAACATTTTGTTCCCTTTTAGCTTAAGGATGGACCACACCATAGCTGGCTTTCACACCTCAGTTGTATTGGAACTGCAGTGTTGAAAACTATGCAGATGGAAAGCAAATGCATGCTTTTCTTCTGTTGCCCTCTCCCCAAATTATTAGTGCACACTTCATAGTCTGAAGTTTATCTAAATAAAATATTACTGCTTTGTATATGTGATTTAGTAAGTCACTATTCACTAAGAATTTAACTGGGTACTTTCCCATTTGAAATCAGAAATTTTTTAATTATACTTTCTTATGCTGCTGTGTTGGTTTACCCATGGGTTGTATTTATTTCTTAAAGGCATGCAAAGGAAATTAATCTGAGTTCAGGTCCCAACCTTCTCCAGCAATAGTAGTTTTAAAGGATGCTTTTTCAGTAGAAGAGTGTTGGGTTATTGAGTAAAGAGATAATCTGTAGTGAGTTATGATGCACTGCTTCATTCTTTTCCCTCAAGCACTATTGAAATCTGAAGAAAAATATTCTTTGGCTCCTTACAACATATATGTAAGTATAGATATCCTAAGGATTAGTTAATGTTGGTGTAGTCAAGGTGCATGGCCATTTCATTGGAAACTAGTAATTGAGCTTTAATTGTGACTTGTTCACAAATCAGGATGTTTTAGATACAACAGATATTTACATTTTTATGTATTTGATCTATTTTAGGGTTTTTTCCTAGCTTTTTAGTGGAAAATATATTTTGTTTAGCACTACCTGCCTTCTGAAAAGCTCTTCTTAGCCTTTGAGTTCAGTGTTTCCCATTAAAATATATAGTATATTGTTAGAAAAATGTGCAGGATTCAGGGAAAGATGCTAATGTGCATTCATCAAGAAATATATTGGATTTAATGGTAGCATTTGAATTCAGCAATACAAACTCAGACTTTGTTAAGGAAGATGGGAGGTTCTTCCATAAAATCTGGAGTTACAATGCTGTATATGCACATAAACAGTGAGGCTCAAGTTAGGTTTAAGGTCTGCAGTGATTTTCTGCTGGACTTTTTAGGAAAAGTTTCACTGAAAGGGACAAACCAGTGAGGAGTTCCTCTAAACAAAAATGGACAGCCTAAGCCAAATAGAGGGTTGCTCTTACCTGGATTTAGCAAAGATGGAGTCCATAACTTCTCACTTCTCATGGACAGCTTGTGGTTTCTTCAAAGAAAGATTTGATAAAAGTTTGTAAGAATAAAAATGTTGGAAGCTGATAGTGCACATTGGCACTGTTTGCTAAATACAGTCATTTCCAAAGATCTCTAGAAATGATAGGAAGGAGCTGTATTTAAAGTTCTTCAGCCATATACAAAACTAGTAATACTTTGAATATCCCTATGAGGGTTCCTAGGCAGCTGGAAACAAGCAATTGGCTGATCCTTACTTCACTTTGATTTTGTAGTATCCTGTTAGCAGCAGGTTGTTGGTTTACTTCCCTGCCCAAGCTTTCAAAATGAAGTGGCAGAGGACCAGAGCTGAAATTGTAGTGTCCACAATGAACTTCACACCTCGAACAAGTGTATGTGTTTGTTCCAGCCCCTACCTGGGGCCAGCAGACACAGGAACCCTCCTCTGCACAGGCCTGACAAGTGCCAGTGGCTCTAACAGATAAACTCCTTTAATTAAAAGCTCATTGTAAAACACAAGCTCAATTACAGTGTAAATTCTGATTTTTTTTTTTTTTTTTGTGGACTGTGTATTTAAAAACTTTTTTCCTGTAATTTTTTTTTAAATTTTGTATAAGTTGGAAATGACCAGCTTGTTGAAGTGCTTGATTTGTGTTACCCACATGTAGGGATAACCAGGGTGTAGCAAGTTACCGTGGGCATCACAAGAAATGATTGTGACCATTTTCAAATGACTTTTTTTTTTTTTTTAACTTTTGACTTAATGGGGATTTTATCTGTTCTTTCTGGGAATCAAAAGATGATTAGTTCAGACTACACTCCCCAAATTAATTACTACCTAAGCATGTTTTTTGTGGCTCACATTAAGTTACTTTAGCTTTGCATTTGGATTTTTACTTTTTCCCCAATCAAAGGCAATTTTAAAACCTACAGCTGCTGAATTGTTAAGGAAAATCAAAATTCTCAGTTTTGTAGTTAGACTTTATCTGTTGTTACTTAACAATGCAAAGTTTATATGAAAGGTGCCTAACAGCTATTATCTTCAGGAGCAGAATATCTTTCCAAATTAAACAAGATTTGCAGAATGACTGATTAAAAAAATTCAAGTGATTCATCCTGATTTAATATAAAATGTGTAATTCTGTGTATAAGTACTCAATATTTAAACACTCGCTGCTGGATGTATAATTTTTGCTTGTATTTTTAATGGCTTCATTTTGGTTTATTTCTGAAACCCATTATGCTATGTGTAGTCACTGATAGAATTTCTGAAATGTTTTGGAAAGCAAACTTTAATTTGGAACTTCTTGGTTTTTAAAAGTATTCTAAACAAATCAACCACCTTTTTGCCAGGTATTTGGGTTGCTTTGTACAGCATATCTTAACAAGAGGAATGTGTGCAATATGTATCACCTCATTTTTGTCTGGCAATGTTACAAAAATGTTAAGATGCAATATCTTCTTTCACTTCAAGTTGGAAAAATTGCAGTATCTCTGATTTGGTGGTGTATTTATTTTTATCTATTCAGTGTATGGGCATATGGTTAGTTAGGGTTTTTTAATGTACATTATGTGCTTTTAGTAATTTCTGATTTTTATCACTTCTGCGTATGCACCGGTTGTAGCCATTTGCATGTTCTTTCAATATGAAGACCATGGGGAAAGGGGGGCTTCAGCAAAGATTTCTGGAAACCGGAATAATTGTAAGTCAAAAAATGTAGATACTGCATCATTAACGTTTTTGGTATGGTGTGGGTTTTATAGCACCTATGTATGTTTGCAGTTATTAAGTTATTGCATAAATGTTTAAGAATGAGCATTTTTTCATCCAAAATTTTGTATGTTTGCAAATATATTTTTGTAATAAAACTTCAAAACATGTTTCAGCACCTCCTAAAACCTTGTGACATTTCCTTTTATTTCTAGCATTCTATTAGCCTACTGAAAAGTTCAGTTTTTATTTAGGGTTAATATTTTCCAGAGAAGAAACTCAAATTCTTTACTCCATTCCGGGGGTGGAACCAAAATTGCATTTTTCCACCAAGAAAATGCAACCTGGCTGCTTGAAGGGCAGTAGGGAGCAGCCTCTACAAGGCCCTCTGCTGGTGTCAGCAGCCTTGTGTTTTGAATTTGATAAAAAGATACATTTCCTCTCACATTAAGAAATGCAGCTGCACTTTCACTGGGTTGTAAGTACAGCTCTGTGTTTAGTTCCTTTATGCATCACTTTTTATGGTATCCCCTTACATCCATCTAGACACAGCCCTTGGTTCTCAGTCCAGTGTTGGTCTTTGATCCAAGACACTGGAAAGTGCAGTTGTCCTCCTGCCATATCTGGTTGGTATCATGCCCTGATTGATCCAAATTTCATGAAGTAAAATAGGGAAGCTGATGAGGAAGAAAACGTAGAAGTTGATCTTGAAATTAAACAAGACTTTAGGCCTAAATCTTGCCTAGATGTTCATTCCCCTTCTAATTACCCATAGGAGCTGGTGATTGCAGGGCAGGTCAAATGTCAGGGAGGCCACTGGAGAATGGCATTTGTTGCTCTAATGGTTCATGTTGGACTGATGCCTGTACTATGTCCAGAGCAGATTCTTCTAATAGGAGACTGCCATACAAAGCAGGTACAGAAGTCATGGATTTACTATAACATAATAGGAAAAAAAAAAAGTGGAAAACTCCTTAGAATCAAACTTTAAATTCTGGAATCTACATCTAAATTCTATATTAGGTGTGTTGCCTGTCTGGTCAATATCAAGAACATTTTTTTCATTCTCAGTGCCATTAATCTGTTTGTCTTCTCTGGTCCAGGTATTCTTCTTCACTGCTACTCACATGAAGTGCTCCCTTTTGGTTTGGGAATAAGGTAATACTTCTGAATTTCTCCATGCAGTTCCAGCTAAACCAGGCACTGTACAAAATGTCTGTGCAAACCAAAATCTTTTTTGCCTTTTCTCTCTTGATCCTGTGTGCTCTTGAGTCATGTTTTTTGAAAGTGTATGAGAGCATGAAGTCAATCTCTACTAAGATGGTGATATGTACTGGATAGGATCAGGAAATAGGCATTTGGCTTCCTAAAGCTCATCCTCTAAAATTCAAATTTCATTTGCAGGCTTGCAGAGTGAAGTAACAAGTTGGAGCTCATGTTCATGGGCCAAATTAATTGAAGTTAGTGGACTCATGTTAAGGGTTCAACTACGCTTCCTTCTTACTATAGAAGGTAATATAGAGAGTAGGAAACCTGTCATTCATACAATCTTTTTTTCATTTGTTAATAGGATGCCTTCAAGTTACTAATTAGTCTTTGTTATGGCTGAGGTACATTTCTCTTCAGTTTAGTTTTCTAAACAAAATATTAGAAATCATAATGTATGTTATTGGAAGATATTTCCAGTGCCCAATAGTGGAATTTTTTCACCTATATCTACACAACTTCAAGTGTGAATCGGCTTTTTTCCATCTTCTAGATTTTGATTGGGGGATTTATTTTTTGACCTGACCTAATAATATAGGAGAATTAAACTTCTGTGATGGACCTGTAACTTAAAATACAGCCATGAACTGTAAAGCTCATCTTTGTCAATTATGCAACACTTTTTCACTTCCTTTTCATAAGACACTCCTAATCAGGTTCAAAAAGCATTGAGAAAAGAGGGCAGTGAAGAGAGAGATTTTTATCAATTTCTGCATTTTTGAAAGAGCACTGGCAATAAAACGAGGGAAAGAACAACTGAAAAGATTAACTGAGAAGAAAACAAGGGAAGGAATAGCAGAAGAGTTTAAGTAAATATGAAAGAGGATATTGTAGGGAGAAGAGCATGACCTGTGAAGGTATTTCCTGAAGCACAGAAGATTTTAAGTTGCAGTTTTGTTTCCGTATTGCTGCATGTCCAGGTATTCTCAAAGTTCAAATGTGGATTGCCTATAAGAATTCAGAGTATTTCAGGGTGTGTTCAGAAAATGACTGGGTAGGCATGATTCCCTTGCTGTAATTCTTCAGGTCTGCCGTGGGGTTTTTCTAACCCCTGGTAATGAGGCAGCACAGTGGAGTTGGCTGATCACAGCAGTACCTAATTTTTGTCTTTGCTTGGTGGCCTCCCATTACAGTTTAAAATCTGCTGCATAAAACAAGGCTGCTCATACCTAGTTGCTTTTTGTCTTTATTTTTAAACAGACCTTTAAAAATATTTCTACCATAATCCATTCTTTAAAATTCAAGCAGGTTCATTTTATAAAATCAACCTTGGGAAATTAAACAGCAAAAGAATAAGCTTTATATGATGGCCGGAATGAAAGCACTTACCCTTAGGCCTTTCTTGGAGACACACAGGGATGTGATGTAAATGCACAAGTTTTACTTTTTTTCCTCCTCATAAATAAGTTAAGAAGCTTTTAAGAGCATCTGTAGAGCAAAGATCACCCAGCTTGGCTCCTGTATACAAAACCCTATGTTGGTCTTAATTTAGCAAGCATATGACTGGCACATCCTGCTTGTACTTCTTGTGGTTCAGAAGACAGATGGAAGAGGCTTAGCAGGTTATCCAGCGTTCTCATGTAGGTTTGAGATTTATGGGTGATGCTGAGTGCCTTCTCTGGTTTACATTCTAAGCATCAAATTCACTTCTGTCCTCTGGGGACATAGTTCTCCCATGTAACAAAATTGTTGCAAAGGAAGTTTCTGTCATCTTAAACTCTCCACCAGAATTGAGGTACAAGGGTGCAATTAAAGCCTGCAGGACCTGGATGTGTAGAGAGTCCGTTGTGGTTTACAGCAAACCCTGCTCCTGATGTGATCTTCAGGATGGAAGGCACAGGGTGCCCATTATAAAGAGAGAGCTCTAGTTTTCAATGGTTTAAGAGGAAAATCCTGTCACAACAGAAGCTTCTACAGAAAACCCAAACATGTTAGAAACATGTGTGGTACTTTTAATAAGGGCTTGAAAATAAATTAATATTCTTCAGATATGAAGACAGCTGTCTGAGGGGAACTGCTAACATAACGGGCATATGTGAAAGTAATGTAGATTCATTGTCTGTAGTGCCAGGGCCTGTGATGTAGCTTTATCTGTAACATCATTTTAGATTAAAAAGCCTGATCTTATTATTGCTCCTATACCTGTTCTCATGCAGTGCATATAATTTCTAACAATTACTGGCGATGTGCTGCACAGACACTGGAGATTTTTTATTTTTTATTTTTCCTTAAATTCATTAGCAGCTAAATAATGTTATTAATGAAGACGAGCTGAACAATCTGTTCCATGTCTGACTGGAGGCACTGTTTGCACGTGGAAGGATGTGCTGGTGGTACATAATGAGAGAATGCTCTGGCATCAATCCATTTCATCCATTCCTTGAACGATTTCCTTCTCAAAGGGCTTCTAATGCAGCCCTTCTTTCAAAGGACAAGAACAGTCAAAACCTGTTGCATTGCAGAGGTCAGGCTGAAGAGGATTTTTTTTTGCTTTCTCTCCTATGCATTACAGCCCAAATAAATCCTGCTTTATTTGGTAATTACAGCTCTGTTACCCCTTCTTTCTGAATGTGCACACCCTATATGTGAAAGCATTGCTGTACAAGTTATCATCTATAGCTTTATCCTTTCAATTTTGTCAAATTCAGTTAATTGAATACAGATATTCATTTAAACAAAGCCTGAAGAGACAACTTCTGAGCTTGTTTGAGGAGTTTCATAGAACTTGAGTCAAGAATCAAGTAGAGAAAGCAAACATGGTGAAGTAACTGTGGAACTATGTATTCAGTAGGCCTTTCAAGCACAGATGCAGGCAAAGGCCTCAAACTCCTACTGCATAAGTATTTCATATTTATCTTAACATAATTTGAAGAAATTACAACAAGTGAAAAGTCAGATTATAAATTTAAATAGTTTTGTAAATAATATCATTAACTAGTTCTACTAAATCAATCCAAATACCCCAAAATACTGCAATATTAGCATTACAAACTTTGATTTAAGTACTCTTAATTTCCTTGCACTGCTAGCAGAAATACTTCCCTAAACATCATCAAACAGCCCAATCCTTGTCAGTGTAAGTTCATTTTAACTGTGTGAGAAATACAATGCTTTTGTTTTTCTCTGGCAGGCTATATGTTAGACAGACATTAAAAAGTCTCATTGTGTAAGTCTTGTCTCAAGTTACTTGATTTAATCTGAACATTTTTCATGTATCATAAAATTGTCATAATATTTTGGAAACTTTGCAAATTTTGGGTTGGGTTTGGGTGTATTTAGTAAATGATATTTTTATTTAGAGGCAATATAAAAATTACTATGGTTTAACATTGTTTTTATTCACCATTTGCCTGCGTGTAACTCAAAAACAGTCTGTTCTGTTATGAAGCTTTCCATACACATTTTTCCTTTTGCAGACAATTTTGTCAGCTGAGGAGAAGGTTTTAGTTGAGTTAAACTATGAATCTATTCAGTTTGTATGTATCTTGTCCTTGTACCTTGCTCTTACAGACTTCAAAGGTGGATGGATTTCCCTTCTGGATGTTTCTGTGTCAGGTGCTGCACAAGAACCTCGCATTTTCCAGGTTGCTGGTTATAGCTGTTTGTGCAGCACGATCTGCTCTTCTATGGCAACTAAAGGATGTTGAGAGTGTTTTTCATGCTCCAATGGGAGCTGCAGAGCTGATCATTATTTCACAGCCTGCTGGATATTCTTTTTACAGGGTGTTTACTTGAGTGTGCTTTACTTGTTTTAGATAAGCTTGTGCTTATCTAAAACCACTTGCTATTACTGATGAAGGAGTAGAATTTGAGTAAGACATGACAGTAAGGACTGAGTGTCTGGAAAATTTGCAGTACCAGATTTGGTCTGACAATGTACTGCGTTCCCATCCATCAAGTTACAATGATTGGAATTCCATCACAATACCACAGTGACTGGAATTCCACTTCTCTTTTTTAAGGTACTCTGCAAATTAAATGAAACCCTGTGCACTGCATGGAAATGTTGAGGACAGCAGTGACTGGCAATTCCAGTTCAGTTTGGAATCCATACAGTGCTCAAACTGCAATTGCACAGCGTGTTGGTCTCCTCCCACACCTCCGCACATTTTCTTTACTGACTACTGTTTGGAATTTGTAGTGATGAGCTCTTACTAGACTTGGATTTGGCAATCTTTTGAGAACAGTTTTTAAGGCAAAATTTGGCACATAGCCCATGGTAGCTAAGTGGCCTGAATTCCAGCAGTGCTGAGTGCATGCAGCTCCTGCTCTGGTAAACAGAGTTGCATGTACTTATGTCAGCAATGCATTTTTGCAGTGTCTCAGCAAATGTCAGTCATAGCTGAGCTTTCATGCTTCTGCTGCACATAATACCCTGACACCAAAACGTGGAGGAAGGGATGGAAAAATCCAGTTATCCTGTGTATGTATTTAATAAGCTGTCTAGTCTAGTAGTTAATGCTGAAGCTAACGAGATGTGATTGTATGTTCTGAAGCAAGACTGTTTGTCCGTACATTTGCATCCTTGTTTTAATCACATTGTAAATGGTTTCAGAGGCAAGTCCCAGGAATGTGGAAGAAATGTTGACTGTTGTATGCAATGTATACCATGAGTTCAGCTATTGATTTACAGTCCATCACACTTGGTCAGAGTTGCAGAAATAACACGCCTCTTCAGTAGATCAAAGTGGAGGCACTGACACAAGGTGGAATTTCATCCTGTGAATGCTTGAGCTGCTGTTTTAACAACACAATACCACAATAAGCACTCGGTGATGCAGGACAAGGATTCAAGGAGAGGGAGTTGTGGGCAGTGATCTCCCAATGACATTGTCTAAGCTAAATCTATCTTAAGGTCCTTTTACCGTTCAAATAACAATGGAGGAAACAAAAGAAGTTGTGAGCTGTAGTAATACTGGCCTGATCCAGACCATCTCCCTTATTTTCTTACAAGAGGGAAACAAGAAAGCACCATGTGTCCAGCCAGAGAAGGCTCTTGCTAAGATTGCTGTTGTCAGAACACTTGGGACAGCTTTGTTGGGGAGCCATCCTCACAAGGTAATTGAAGAGCATATCATCACTGTGATGGCAGAGACTGACCACAGACGTTACACTTCAGCCAAAGAATGGAATCAGCCCTTCGCCAAAGGCAAAAGCAAGGCTATGATCTGGCCAGTTTATATTTAAAAGAATTGTGAGAGAAAACAAAGGATATTGACAAAGGAATAGTGAGACACTGAACTCCATTTTAGTTGACTGTCATTTCACTTTGCCACTATCAGTGATTTATGCAGAGAAAGACAATAACAGCCTGGCAATGCTCACCTCTTAATCACACTGCATAGATGGAAAACAGGGAGTAAATTAATCTGTTAGAAGGAAAAACTTAGTGTAGAAATTACTTCATTGTTTTCATGATGCCTGCTTCCATTTTGATATTTTTCTCCTGTGTTTGTAAATACTACCAGCCATCCAGAAAGATGAAGTAGCCATATTTCCAAAATAAGCTTTTCATTTCCTGATGCAAGTGTATTTTGGAAGTTTTCTCAAAGTTGTTTTCTGCAGCTGAAATTGGGTTCACAACCGTGTTTTCTTAGTGTATCTTTGGGCCATACAAAATGCTGTGGTGTTTGGCATCGTAAACATGATTTGGCATACACTTGGCCTCATTTGAAGAATTTACTTTAGGTGCCTCTTCTAAAATCACAGATTAGGGAAAATCAAATTATCCTACCTAACCTCACTCAACTGACATGGAAAACTCCGTATCAGTGAGATGATGATGGAGCCTAATGCCAACATCTCTCTAAAGAGCAGTGTTTCAACAACAGGGATGATAGAAAAAATGTCATTTCCATCCTCAGCACAGTCAGTATTTCAATAACTGCTCTCAAATCATTGAGCATGGTACAGAGCTCAAGGTCATAAATGCTGCTGTGCTGCTAAAATGGTTCTGTGGCTTTGACTACATCAGAAGGTAGAAGATTCCAGTAGAGCAGGTCTATAGAGCATATGAGAAAGTGCTGAGGACTCCCCATCTGCACTACAAGGGAGTTTGAATTCTGCTCCAGACTAGCTCTTGTCTCTCCTGTTGGACTGAATATTCATTAGCACCTGGGATGTATTAGCTGCTTTCTCAGACTGAATTTTCTGTTTCATCTTTACTTTAAAGGAATCCAGTTCATAAGCTCTGGGACTGCTCAGCAGTTCACTGCTCAGAGCACAGTGAACAAGGAGCAATCAGGAAACTTGATCCAGAATGGTGGCTGAAGCACTTTTAACCTTAACTTCTGACTATATGACTGCAGACAGCATCAAGAGTGCTGTTGCCTTGAGAAGGCTAACAGGTTGTGGAAAGGATGCAAGAATAGACAGAAGAGAAAGGAAAAGTTGTGCAACATGCTCAGAGAAGTTGGTCACCCTCACTCTACTTTAGTTTGATTTTAGGCCTGTTTGATGCAATGGCACAACCAGATCCCAAGCAAGACATCTGCTGGTGTGTAGCATATGTAAGGTTCAGTTAAGGATCTTGTACAGGGAACTTAGGTTTGAATTTGATTTACCTCACCAACAGGGTAGATTTTATAGTTTAAAATCTGCAAAGGAAGAGACAAAATTAGTATTTCTCATAGATGCTACTTGTAACTCCTGAGATCTTTCATGCTCCCCTGCTGACAATATTCCTTTGGGCATCAGAGTTCCAGGAGGACAAAAGAAGTCCCTTTATTGTACTTATATTGTAAATACTGGATTTTAACAGTAATATTGTGGGAGAACTGCTGTTAAGCATGGCTGTTGATTGTCTCCACCATCCCTGGCAGTCCTGTTTCTGTTTTTTCAGCTAGGATCTTTCCTATAATTTCCAGCACAAGTAGCTACTTTCTAGCTATCACGTGTTACTTAATTTCCAAGCTGCTGTTTAGACATGGTGGGGTTACAAGGTGCACAAAGTGTCTTTCTGTGCCCTGAGAGGAAACCTTCACAATGACCCTGAAAGTGCATTAATTATCCTCATTTCTTGGCCCTCTCTTCTGCCGCTGAAAACTCTTGGCATTATAGCCCATGTTGTCGGAGTTCCTGAATTTAAACCCAAACTTATGTGATTCTCATCAGGTTCTTTTATATCCTGATTTTATTTTCCATATCACTTTAAAGTGTATTACTGAAATTAAAAGAATTAGGTGCCTGGTTCTACAGGGAGGGGAAAAAAAAAAAAAAAAAAAAAGTGTAGTTGGCCTACCCTACCCAATTATTTGATGATTGAATATAGATTGAAGCAGAGGAAATGCCAGTTGCGGCAGTCGACCTTTATATAGAGTTCTCCAGAACAACCTCTGCACTTTGCTACTGTCAGATCTGGTTGTTTGGCTCTGTTTTATCTTTCCTGGCCTATTTCCAGTCTAGTTTTTCTTCTGAAGATTTTTATTAAAAGGATTTTCAAGAAGACAACTGATGAAACCATTTGAGAAAACAGTTAAGCTAAGGGAGCAGTATCTGCTTTTATCTCTTCTAATAAATTGGCTAGTTTGTGCAAAAAAGTTTTGTCTCACCTTGCCGAGAGTTTCACATGCTACTTCCTACTGGCAGTTTGCCAGGTGAGCGTGGCTGAATGCTCTGCACAGGGAGGGGGTTCCTCTGTGTCTGAAACCCAAAGTCTGCAGAGCCTTGAAGATGAAGGTGTAGGGGTTTTAATGGGAGTGGCTCAGTGTCTTCTGGAAGGAGATGATGATAGCATTGGTTCACTACATGTAACTAGGATTTTTTAAATCAGTACAATACAGTTTCTAAGAGAAACTACCAGTGGACAGAACACTGAAATACAGGAATGCAGTGCAGGAATACTAGGTTTAATGAGCAAGATCTGAGGTATCTTAGAATCGTCGAATCATCAAGCTTGGAAGATACCTTTCAGATTGTCAATTCCAACAATCATCCTAGCACTACAACTTTTTTGTCATTGTTGTCTGATTAACCTTTTTTTGTTTTTTGTTTCTAGTTTCTAGATTGTGACTTCTAGTGCTGCTTGAGCTTTCTAGAATATATATGAAGAATTTTACTTGTTTATTAAAGTCTAGTACTAATGTCATAGTGTTCAGAATTGCTAGAGAAAATGTACTGGTTGACTGATGGCTGGTGAAGTCAATATTTTAGGTAAAACTCTCTGTGTTCATCTCTTTTTTTTAAGCATATGTTATAGAAATATGAATTGTATCCTGACAGGATGCCACATGGGCAAGTCTGCTACTGTTTCTCCTGTGTGGAAGAACCAGGTTACTGTTAAGCTGTGGGATACTGTGACATTCTTTTAAAAATTGAATAGGCCAGGGTGGAGACTCTCAGCTACGGCTTTATGGAGCAGGGATTAAATCAAACATGTCCAGGGAGGTGACCCTGCCCCTCTGCTCGGCCCTACTGAGGCACATCTGGAGTTCTCCATCCAGGTCTGGGCTCCTCAGTACAAGAAGGACAAAGCACCGCTGGAGAGGTACAGTGGAGGCCACAAAGATGAGGGATCTGGAGCATCTCTTATGAGGAGAGAGTGTGGGAGCTGGGTCTGTTTATGCTGGAGAAGATTGAGGGGATCTCATTAATGCATACACATGTCTCCAAGACAGGTGCCAAGAGGATGGTGCCAGCCTCCTCTCAGTGGTGCCCAGCAACAGCACAGGAGCAATGGCCAAAACTAAAACTCACAAAGTTCCACTTCAACCTGAGAGAGAAGTCCTTTACGTTGAGGAGACCAGAGCCCTGGAACAGCTGGCCAGAGAAGGGGCGGAGTCTCCCTGTCTGCAGACATTCTAAACCTACCCGGACCTGTTCCTGTGTCAGCTGCTCTGGGTGATCCTGCCTTGGCAGGGGATTGGGCTGGGTGATCTCCAGAGGTCCAGAGGTCCCTTCCAGCCGTGTTTCCCGGGGCGGTGCTGAGCGGGCAGCGCGGCTCCCCGGCCCTCACCCCACTCCAGGGAAATGGCGCCCGCGGGAGGAGCCGGGGCGGCCGCGGGGCCGCGCAGCGCCCGGAGCGGGCGGGAGGAGGGGCAGAAGGGAGGATGGAGAGAGCTGTGGCCGCTCCTCTCTCCGCCCCCTCGCTCCTCTCCCCACCCCGCGCTGCTCTCTCCGCCCCAGCGCTCGGCCCCGGAGAGCCGCGCCGCCGCAGCCCTCGCATAGCCCATCCTCACACCAGCTCCAGCCGCCGCCACCGCCCGAGATCCGCAGCCGCAGCGGCCCTCTCGCGTCGCCCACATGGAGGATTACCACAAGCCCGACCAGCAGACGCTGCAGGCGCTGAAGGACACGGCCAACCGGCTCCGCATCAGCTCCATCAAGGCCACGACCGCGGCCGGCTCCGGGTGAGTGAGGGAGGCGGGCGTGCAGCCACCCAGCCCCGGCCGCACGCTGGAGCCGCACCCCCGCATCCCGGGGCTTCATCCGGCCTCGCCATGGTGCTGCGAGGGGCCGTGCCGGGGTCCCGCTGCCCAGAGACGCTCCGGTGCCGCGGGGACAGAGCCCCCCGTGCCGCGGTCCCGGTTCCCGCCTGCCGTGCGGAGATGCGGCGGGTCCGGCCGTGCCTCCCGCGGGAGCGCTGGGGCGGTGTGCGCTGGGATGGGGAGCGGGCAGGGCCGATCCCAGCGCTGCCCCGGCGCCGATGGATGCGGAGGTGGCACGTGTGGAAATGGCGGCCGGGGGCTCCGCGGGCAGAGCCCGCCCGGGCCGGGCCACGTCGGTCGGCGGTGCCGGCGGGTGTTGTGACTGCGAGAAAGGCCGGGAATGCTAAGTTGGTGCAGGACTGGAAACCAAAGAATTTGTGCCCGAGGCGCAAGCGGCTTCTTTTTCATTGCGTGCCCGTCAGTTGGAACTAATTCTGCACAGAATTTCAAGTGAGCCCAAGTGGGATTATCTGTGCAATGCCCGCGGTCTCGAATGGGCAGTTTATTCAGGCCTCTGGACAGGATTTAGTGTGGGCTCTGATGTGTGCAGATTCCAGGGTTATCCTTTCTTTGATCGTGCTTTACCTATGGGAAAAAAAAAGAAAAAATTCTGCAAACAATCCGCTTTTAGTCATGTAAAGTTAAAGTAATTTTTTTCTGCTTGAAAAATACATGATTCCTTGCATATAAAGTGCTGGGCTTTTTTTTTTTTTTGCCTTTTTTTTTCTTTCTCTTTTTTTTTCACATATATCCTGTCTTGTTGCAATTTCCTCCTTTGGACCTCTTTGAAACTAGTTGCAGTGTTTAAAAAAATCTGAAGGGATCGCTTGGATGCTGAGGTTTGTGTGAAGGAGGGTGATGTGTAAAATATTATAAAGCTTCTTTGAATAGCCCTACAGTCTCCACCCTGTGCCTGGCATGAGTTGCCTCACATGGCTCTCGAAGCTGAACTTTACTCGTTCCGTTGGCAGTTCGCAAACGAAAGTGCTGCTGTGAAATGGGGTGAATGGGACACGGGAAACCTCTCAGCGAGTCAGAGCAGTGCTTTTTTACGAATCTGTGTCTTGTTGGGTCCAGTCTGGAGAGGGAAGTATGGGATACCCAACAATTGCCCTTTTAGTTCTTGATTTGTTTCAGAGCTTCAGTGTACGGTATTACACAAATCTGTGTGAAAGTGTAAATTGAAAAATTGTGCTTTGTAGAGCTTGGGGTTCTGTGTTCAGCTTCCAGTAAGTATTTTAACCAGGCCATGGGGATGTGTGGTATCAGGTTTCTTATCAACAGATAAAATTAATTCTTTATTTTGTCTGATGTGCTGTTAAAGAATAAGGATCATACTACAGCCTCTGTTTCTTTTCTGCAGTCCTTGAACTTCACCAGTTAAAGCATTTTCACCATAATGATGAAGAAATAGTACTCAAGCTTTTTATTCCCTGGCTGATGTGTGCTACAATACTGAGTACTTCTTGCATGAAGGCATTTCATTAATCCCTCTAGTTTGTTCTGCCACTGGCGTTGTGTAGTCTGAAATTATTACACAACCTGATAACAAGCAGATTATGAAAGATGGGCTCTTGAGGGAAGATGCTGTTGACAAGTAATATATATTTTTAAAATAAGATTTGGTTGCCAAGATGATGGTGTAGTAACGTGCCCGAAAGACATTCAGTCTGTTGTGGAGTTAGGCAAAGCATGTACATTTCCAAAGCAGTTGTGCATTATGAATGTGTTTTCCAAAAACTGAGACAGTGTGCTTTGCTTAAATTGCTGGTGTTGCACTGAAGATGGGAAAAAATGTTTGAATGCAAGTTTAAATAGAAGATTATAGTTAATTAAAAATGTGAATTGTCATGATGACTTTGACTTTGTTAAGGAAATGCATGTTTGTTAAAGGTGTCGTTTTTAAAAACTGAAGGACATCCTTGTGATAAAAGCACTTCAGAGAAAACAGGACCTGCCTACTACTTTCAAGGAAGTAATTTCTGTGAACAGTGGCGTGTATTGCAACACAAATGGTGGTGTGGTAGATATGTTACACCAATGCTTGCAGTCTTTACTTGTTTTACCTTCTGTTAAAGAAAGTACAGCCTTTGCCTGGACAAGAGCTAAGTCAGTCTGATCCTGAAGTTGCTCAAACACGTCACTTTGAGTATTTCATCAGCTGAAGTGGAAAAATTCAGTGAACTGGGGGAAAAAAAATTGTGTTCAAAATTACTTACATGGGCAAAAATTTGATTAGGTTAATTGTAAAGATTGAACATACTTGCTTTGGGGTGTGGAAGAGCTTTTTCTTTTAGATAAGTAATGCACACTTTTCCAGTGAAATGGGTTCAGTCTCTGCTGCAGCTGATGATAAATTTCTGCAGTTTTGAAACAGTATCTTGGCTTCCTAAAGCAGGATGGATACATTCTTAAAAGTGGAAGTTGCAAGTTTTTCTTAAGAGGCAGTTAAGTTTCATAATATGTGGTGTGATCACTTGTTGCAGATTATTTTTTCTTCAATTTTTGGGGTTTTGACTCTGTGTTCCATTTTAGCAGCTTTCCATCACTATCCTTTTAGTTGAAACATGTGGACACACGTAGATGGAACAAATATGAATTGATGCACAGTAATTAAAAAACCCCCGCAAAACTAACTTGGAACAATCATTCTACCCTTGCTTTGTGTGGATCCAGGATTTCGGTGTTCTAGTGTACTTTGGTTTCGTTTCCTACTGAAGGACCATGTGTCAAAGTTAAGGGGATTTTAGTTATTTCTGATGGTAGAAATTCATTTAATTAACCTGTAGTTTTAACAAGATGATTTTTTTTCCCAATTTTCAGGTAATTTATTAAATTTTTCTACTTTTTTATTTCCACACGCTACCATTTTAGGTGGTTTAAAACTTTTTAAATCAAGACCAGGAGTTCATAGAAGTATGGTTAAGTATAAAGTTAATAAAATTAAAGGAATGAAAGCTTTAAACAAGCATGTAAGGCTTATTGATTAACTCAAATACATAAATATTTACTAATATGTTTGAACCATGGTTTAAAGCTAATTCTCTTGGTTCTCTGTGTGTGAGTACTTACTAAGAGATGGACACTAACCACAATTTCTATTTTGCTAGTGTTGTGCATGTTTTTATTCTCTTATTACAGCTTTGTTGGGAATGTTGGGCGGGAAGGTTTATTACTTTCAAAAGAAAATATTCTGATTAAAGTTCTACTGAAAGTGTTGTCTAATCCTAACATGCATGGTAAATGTACATGTGGGAAACAAAAGTGACACTTTCATAGTCAGTTTGTCCTGTTTTGCAAGTAGGATCAAATACTTTCAGAATATCCTGCTCAAGATGAAAAATAAATGTTGATAGAAGAGGAAGTGAGATGAAACTGCATTTTCAGCCTTCTTACTATTCATCATCCACTTTCCTGTACTTCAGCAGCAATGGCTGATGTCAAGAATGATGCTGTTTACACCAGTAAAATCTGAAATATGCCATTTTCCACACTCAATAAAGGGTTTTGCAGAGCCTCCTTACCCCTTTTAAGCTTTATGGCAAGTGAAAAGCCAAGGCTGGTACTCCCGGGTGGACAAGTGGTGCCACCCCTTCCAGGTGCATAAGAACTACAGTGATCATTATGTAAATTACAGTAATGTAGATAAGTAAAACTAATTCTGTGCCCTTCTATTGCACTTCAAATGAAATATATACCTTGTCATGGAATAACTCCATATTTGCTACTTGCATAACCTCTTCACGTAATTTTATATTCACTTGTTGGTACTTTATGGCACAGTTGCCTGTGAAATGGGCCTGTGTATTCCTAAGGCAAGTTATGGTTGAAGTATGAATTCGTGCTGCTGTTATCCCAGAGTTCAATGGAAGAGACTGTACCAGATACTTAAAAATGTTTGATAAACCAACTCATACAATATTTCAAACTTATAAAGATGTAAATGTAGAAAATGTTAGTTCCCCTCTTAGGTAAAGATGAAGCAATTTAGTATTTTACAACATGTATGTGGGTGTTTACTGGAGACAGTAAATTTCCTTATCCAGTTTCAGTAGAAGATGAAAACAAGAATTGCATTATTTGATGTCCTCTTTAGAAATCAGAATTATTATTCTGTCAGCTCTAATGTGGTACAATGAAATGGTTCCCAAGTTATACAATTATAAATGTTCTAGAACTTTCTGCAGAAGTTAATCTTGCATTACCAACCCCTGCCTGTGCATCAGAGCCTGAACAAGTCCTGATGCCATGCTTTTATTTTCTCCACTCAGTGAGTGGCTGCAGTTCTGTGGAAAGCTGTCTTTGTTCCCTTTGCATTGGTGTGAATTTCTGCTACCAGATAAATCATGGAGCCTGATTTCTGGCCCAGGCTGACACAGCCTATGCCTGACTCTCCTATGCTTCAGCCGCCCCTTCAGGTGGTGGTCCTTGGCATGGAGAAGAAGGGAGAGCTCCAAAAGACAACTCCTTGAGCTGTCAGCAGGGTCTAGATTGAACATCCACTTCAACCAGACCAGGAGCTCTCTTTATCTCAAAGTACAGCTGATTGGCACTGGGGGAAGAGCACAGGGTGTGTTATCAAACACTTCAGATTTGTGTATTTAAATGCTGAAGGGTTGGGGTCTGATAAAGTGATATTTTAAAGATGCAGTCCTGAGCAAACAATAACGCAAGTGATAATCTTGGGTCTTCTTGACTTGTAGCCACCCTACATCATGTTGCAGTGCAGCAGAGATTATGTCTGTGCTGTTTTTCCATACCATGAGGTACAAAGTGCAAGACCCCAGAAATGCCAGCAACGACCGGTTTGTTCTGTCAAAGGTAAATAAATAATTACTGTCTTGCTGTCCTGTTGCAGTCTGCTAGCAAAGAGCTGTCTGTCTGTAGATTAAATTGACTTGTCTTCTTTGACTTGTGTACATACACTTACATCTGCACAGAAGTCTGTTGGAAACATTTGAGAGCCTAGAATTTGTCTGCTTCAGAAGGAAAGAAGCTGGCTGAATTGAGTTGAAACATAACTTAAAACAGTTTTAAAAGGGTCTTTGTAATGTGTCCTGATAAGTCTTAACTCCACTATGTTAAATTGTTCTAATGTTAAATAATAAATATTATATTGTCTATATAATCTATCAGGATGCAATAAGGTCTGTTTTATTTTTCTAACAAGGCAGTTGCAGTTGGCTTTTGTGCTCTCTTGTTAAATGCAGTCCTGCTGTTATGCCTGCAGCGACGTCACAGTGGGCACTAATTCCTGCCAGCTTCTCAGGGAGCATTACATGACACAGGGCAGGTTAGTGAGTAGTTTGTAGTTTGCATTCCTACTGTGCCAGTATGGTATTAAAGTCACTGTTACATCTGAGGGCACTGTGGGTCAGAAAACACTCAAACCCCAATCTGTGCTGGCTGTTAGTGTTTCTGTCCCCTTTTACATTGTGCCCTTGCAAATCATGGGGATATGTTGTTCACATGACATAAAGGCAGGTGAGGGGCCTTCAGAAAATGTAAAACATGGCAAATGATGTAAAACTTGGCAGATGAAATGCTCCAGTGATGCACATTCCATCTTTGAGACAGAATTCCCCGAGTGGAGGCTGGCAGTAGTGCTGTGTAGCCCATGGTGGATGCCCCTGTGGAGGATGTCACTGTTGCCATTTCTGGTGGCCACTCCGAAGGAAGGAATTGAGTGAGAAGCAAGGTCTTGATGCTGAGGTCCTGAAGCACTGAGAGAGTCACCTCCTCATGTTTACTTTAGCTCTCTAATTAATCACTGTTTCTGTCCAGAGTTGCTAAATGGCTTCAGACTTCTGCATGGTCTTTTGGCTCTTGATGACTGCTCCACAAAGGTCTGAGTTTACAAAGCTTAAAACTCTGCCTGTTGTCACTCATTGCATTCAGCCTTAAGTATATTCATATTGAAGGAAGTTCTAGTGAGATAACACTGCTCATCCTGCTGGGGTGCTCTAAGCAGGGGCGTGGGGAACTTGGATGTGTGCACTGTAAAACTGTTTAATAACAGTGTGCCTTCCTAATGGGCACAAGAACTTGATTTCAGGGTTTGTCAGCTTTGTAGAATTTTGTCATGATAGCTGGGAATTGTGAAATTTGTGTTTTGTTTACAATTTCTGTTTCTCTCTAGGGTCATGCAGCACCAATTTTGTATTCTGTTTGGGCAGAGGCTGGCTTTCTACAAGAAGCAGAATTATTGAACTTGAGGAAAATTGATTCTGTCCTAGAAGGACACCCAGTGCCAGTGAGTGCTCATAATCTTTGTTACAAAAGTATATTTTCTGTGAAACAACAAGTTTTTCACAGCAGTTTTGATTGCCAGCTGTACAGTACAGGAAAGATAAAGACTTCTAAGAAGGATGATGGCATTTATGGCTTCACAAGTGAATTTGAATTGTGTTTGAATGCGCATTTAATAATGACCTTTATTGTTGTAGTAAAATTCCCCTACAGCTCTGCATGGCAGTATTTTCCATTTAATAAATGTTTAGATAAAGCTTCATCCAGGCTTCACTTGTCCTTTAAGCAGCTTTGAGGTATTTCAAGAGTTTACACCCAGTTTGACCACCTCATTGGTCTTTCCATTCCTAGCCAATTGTTTCAATTGATTCTTTTTTTTACACAAAGTCATCAATTCTTAACTGTTGCCATCTGAAGAATAGCTGAGAAATTCCATTCCCTCCGAGAGAGCCCAGTTAGCTTGTGACAGTCATCATGAAAGAAACCTGCATTGCAGGGAAATCAGGGGTTCAAGGCAAAATATAGAGGGACTTACACATTGTTATGGCTGAGAAGCTGCATTTTGATGTATGTTGAACCATCTTCTAGCACTGGAAATTACTTCCTCTATTTCATAACTGTAAAATAATGATTGTCTTTTTATTCTCAGAGACAAGCCTTCACTGATGTGGCTACTGGATCCCTTGGGCAGGGTCTTGGTGCTGCTTGTGGAATGGCATACACTGGCAAATTCTTTGACAGAGCCAGGTAATTCCATTTTCATATTTCATGATTATAGGCATTTGATGGAAAAAATTAGTTTAAATAAATTAGGTAGGCAGATAAATAGATTAATTCTCATTTATTCCATCCTCCATGCCTAAATCTGATTTCAAATTCAGGTTTTAAATGATAGATAATTACAAAGCTTTTGCTAGTGAAACTACCAAGGGTTTAAAAATTAGCAACAATTAGTGCCTATGTGTGTTTCTTTTGTAACCTGACAGCATTGCAAGCTGATGTTCCTGAACAGACAAGACAGGGACTTGTTGGAGGAGCCTCTAACTTCCAGAGAGTAACTGATATCCATTTTGAGACTGGATGTGTCCCTTTAGAAGGAAAGTGCACGCTGGAGATGTCTGTTCAAAGTCAGATGACAAATAATGGAGAATGTTGGATAGGGAACTGTTATGGTCAATAACAACATAATTGAATCATAAAATAGGGCTCCAAAATGTTATCAGAAAGGCACTCGGCTCCACAGAGACAAAAATGACTGCTCCTGCCATTTGTTTTGTGCACAGAAAAAGAAGATATCTCAAGGCAAATCTGTATGAGGAGGAAAATAGCCTGATGTGGTTGATATATTTTATTTGACAGTTCTAGTACATCTGAGCATAGGCTGCCCAGTTAATGTGTCCTACACTTCACTTGCTTGAAATCATTTCTGTGAAAGATGACTTGCTGATTTTAATTGTGTTTAGCAGATGCTACGTGTGGAAAAAATCTAACTAGTGCTTACATGACAAAAGGAAAAGGTGGTCTTGCATGCAGCACTGGGGAGCAGCTTAAGTGCAAGGAGTTCACATTTAGCTGGAGGCAGGTGGGAATCAGATCAAAAGTCTGTTATAGATTCATGCTGAGTAAAAAGAAATCACTGACAGCTATCTTGATTACTTTGTTTTAAAATTATGTATTTGAAGGCTAATTTACTTTTATTTAATTATTATTTTAGTGGATAATAAACATTTACAAAGTTTTGTCATCCAGAAGAAGAGTGGTAGTAAAAGACAAATGCTATGGTTGAACTTGGTAGAGATGAGGAAGTACTCCTGCTGAGTTTTACCTAAATAAAAGCCTTCAGTGGTGGGAGAAATAGTCTACAAAGTCATATCATGTTGGTTACCTTCTTCCTGAGCTCTGAATTTGTTATGCAGCATTCTTTAATCCATAGCTGAGCTCATCCACAATTTAGAGTTTCCTGAAATTAATTCCTGTTGGTTGTCCTTCTAGATGATATATGGGAGGAAGGAGGAAGTAGAGGTAACTGTCCCTGCATTGTTCAGGATCTTGCTGAGTCACAGTGACAGTGTTCAATGGGCCTGTTCAGTCAAGCCTTGCAGTGGGAAGCTTAAGACTTGATTTTTTTGAGACAAAGGTTTGGAAAGGAATGCAGTATTTCTCATCTTATTTTTCTAACGTGTAACAGCTCAGAACTATTTTAATTTGATTTGTCTAAGGTTACGTAACTTTAGCTGAGGTGAATGCATTGAACAATGGGAATTGAGTTTGGGATAGAAAAATGAAGTGAACTCTTACTATGAATTATTGGATGAGTTTTGATTTAATAATGCTTGCGCATCAAACCTAATTTATTTTCATTTTTAATTTCTTCTAGCTATCGAGTGTACTGTCTGCTTGGAGATGGAGAGTTATCTGAAGGCTCTGTTTGGGAGGCAATGGCCTTTGCTGGCTTTTACAAGCTTGATAATCTTGTTGCTATATTTGATATTAATCGTCTTGGACAAAGTGACCCTGCTCCTCTGCAGCATCACGTTGAAATCTACCAGAAACGCTGCGAGGCCTTTGGGTATGTGAGTGGGAGAAGTTCAGGATAATCTCTCATTTGAAAATGTATGTTTTATTTGCTTTTCAGAATTGTTCAAATGAGCTTTTAGCTCTAAAGGATTCCATCAGCAAGGAAGATGGTCTTTCATAATGCCTGATACTGGTCGACTTTATGGCTGTAGCAGGAATATTAAAACTGGCAAAATTTATTGGTTTTGAGACAAAATAAAACTGCTTGCACAGATAAATCTGTTAGGGGTCTTAAATCTGTTTTTAACACATTAAATTCAGATTTTGTAACTGTGACCACATGTCCTATCATATCAAGTAGATCAGAAAAAAACAGCATAGAAAGTAAGAGAATTCTTTGTGTATTGGCTTTCATGTAGTTTCATATTTCTATGCAGATGCAAAGTCCATGCTAAAAAATTGTCAGATACAATAGAAACCAAATTATGCCAGAGTGTTTTGGGTTTTTTTAATCAATGTCTATTGTCAGTTTTCATCTTATTTCTAGATGCTTGATTTGCTCTTGTGATTAAAAAGGGCCATTATGTCTGAAGAAATGTAGGATGACTTAGTTATCTGTGGGTTGAGAATTTTTCTCGTAGCTGTTGATCCCCCTGTGACTCAGTTTGCATTATAAAAAAAGCAGTTGTGCTATTTTTTTTATGGTCTCAAACAAATGCTAGTTCGTGTTTCTGGCATACTTTGGGTTTCTTAAAAAGACACTGCACTGGAATGGAGTTAGTATTTGTTATTGCTATTGCTGACTACCCGAGAGTGTCACATGCTAAAACCCTTTAGAAACAGTTGATCTGTTTTTGTTCTTAGCTGGCACGCCATCATCGTGGATGGACACAGTGTGGAGGAGCTTTGCAAAGCCTTTGGCCAGGCCAAACATCAGCCAACAGCCATCATTGCAAAGACTTTTAAAGGCAAAGGCATATCAGGTAATCAAGCAGTTATTGCTTTGCACGCACATGTGGATTTACCTAGTGTAAAGCTACCCACACATCTGAGCAACAGCATGCAGAAAGTCTTTCACTCTCTGTACCTCTCATTACTGCTGAGAAAATTGGTTTGGTCTCATCAAGTGAGACGTGTGCCAGCTGTGGAGTGTTCTATGCATGGGATGGAGCAAATGCACACTCAGTGTGTCAAGGGTTGCCATGATTCCCTTTAGCCACAGCTTTCAGCAGCACTCTGTGAGCTTGCCTTTCTGACCAGATAAATTAATAACAACAGTGGATATCTTCATTCCTTTTCATTGAGTAAGGAGGCAAAGTTCATTATTTGCAGTGACTGAGGGAAAAGCAGTGTATCAGCCACAGAGGTGATTTGGCTGCTGGTGCCAGCAGATAAGAGCCATCAGAAGCTATTAAAATAAAGCTGTAAAACGTCAGATCTTGTTTGATTTGGACACGTTGGTTAACTGTTGTTTCAAACTTAACTGAACTTGTTTAAATAGTACTAACTGTTGAAATTTCATGGAAAATGTTCACACTGATTTATTTGTTGCTTCTTGCCACACTTATGTCAGTTAGGTGCAAATTTACAAATAATTTCAGTAGAAGATGCTGGGATTTTGTCACAAGTTTGGAATATATGTAATTTGATTATGTGAAATTCCTCCTATTTGTTTAAATATGTCTGTCTTAATGCAATTGAATACTACTGTAATTGTTCAAGAAATTTCTTCCTTGGAAGACAACACTGGACTGTCATATTCCACTGCACTTTTAACTGGGTAAAATCTGCAGCTGAAAACCTAAATTGTTTCTATACTTTTCTTACCTGTAATGTGATTTTAAATACACAGGTGTTGAAGATAAGGAAAGCTGGCATGGAAAGCCCCTTCCAAAAAATATGGCTGAACAGGTCATTCAGGAAATAGATGACAGAATCCAAAACAAGAAAAAGCTTTCTCCAGCTCTTCCAGAAGAAGATGCACCTATAGTGAATATTAGAAACATTAAGATGCCATCTCCACCAACTTACAAAGTGGGAGAAAAGGTATTCTTTTCACTGATGGTCAGATATTTCAAAGTGTGAGACTGTTTAACTGGGTGGCAGGAGGTTTTGTGTTATCCCTTCCCACAATTGCAACTACCCATCTCTTCTCAGTAGGCAGACACCAACTTCTGTGGCGTGACACAGACAATCAACTTGCTGGGTATCGAAAGGGTATATAAATATATTAAAATATGGAGATTCAAATCATTCTTCTGATCGTTCATGATCATTATCTATTTCCTGAGCTACTTTCTGTGCTTTTGAAATTGAAGAAACTCCTTGAGGTTCAGTGAATTTCCAAGCAATCATGGAAATTTCCAAAAAGTTTCAAACCTTTCCTAGCAGGATTGGTGGGGAGTTGCCAATTTCAGCACAGATGTATTTTCTAATGCTTCATTGTAGGTTTGTTTAGTCTTCGATGTGTCACCATTCTCATATGTACTTTTGCTACTGCTATCATTTGAAAACAGTAGAATAGGAACAAAAGAAAAAAGCCTCTAGAAAGCAGCAAGTTACAGCAGCCCTGCTGTGTTTTCCTTTTGCAGTGGGCCACCCGCAAGGCTTACGGGGTTGCTCTTGCAAAACTGGGCCACGCCAATGATCGAGTGATTGCCCTGGATGGGGACACGAAGAACTCCACCTTCTCAGAGCTCTTCAAGAAGGAACATCCCAGTCGCTACATCGAGTGCTACATTGCTGAGCAGAACATGGTAACTGCTCCCTTGGGTTTATTGAGAGATCAGTGTGACCATTCACTGCGAGTCCCTTTAGAGTGGGGGTCTAATCCCTGCTTTTCAAATAGATGTGAGGTAATTGTAGCAAAATCCAATTTAGGAACCTTGTTCTAATTTCCGTTTAGCTAAAGAAGGGCCCTTTTAGTAAATACCAGTCCAAATAACACAGGTAAATCCATTCCCTCTTACTAATGATGATTTTTGTCTGCTGGAGATAGCACGACCATGTCCATTTGACTGAGAATGTAAGCCTTTGATCCAGGAGAAGAAAGAGAGGGAAAGGTCTTAAAAATCTTTGAATGACTGCTTTAAGCAGATAAAGAAAAGAAGCTGCCAGTAAGAGTCAACAATAACAGCTGTCATTTGGAGTATGGAGCAGAGGAGATGCAGGAGAATAGATACTGGGAGGGTGAGTTGCCTCCTTTCCTTTCTGGAAACGCCAGCAAATAAAGGCAGGATCTTCTTGCTAAATTTTTAGGGCAATAAGTCCCACAGACACTGTCCTGGAAACCACTGATGAATGAGGAATTCACTGCTCTCATCCAATATCCCTCTCCCAGGTGAGCGTTGCAGTTGGTTGTGCCACTCGTGACAGGACCGTTGCCTTTGTCAGCACCTTCGCCACCTTCTTCACGCGCGCGTTCGACCAGATCCGCATGGCGGCCATCTCCGACAGCAACATCAACCTCTGCGGCTCGCACTGCGGCGTCTCCATCGGTAAGGACACCCCAGCAGCAGCAGCAGCCCCCGTCTGCTCACTGGGGATCAGTGTCTGGCAGCCAGATGGATCCTGCTCTGTGGAGCCAAGGGTGGTGCAGCCCTGGCAGCAGTGGTAGGAGGAAGTCGTATTTGCAAATGCGCTTCTGTTGTATTTAGAAAGAATGAGAAGAATTTCAAGCTGTCATCGGCTTGTTTTTCCTCTTTGACCTGATGAAAATAGGACTTTTCCCTACAAGCTTTTCTACTGTACAAGTAAAGATTGATATAAAGGGATTGGTCTGAAACTGAGGAGTTTAGGTTCCATTCCATCTTTGCAGTTGACATCTGAGGAGAGAATAGTCGTGTGCTTACTGTATATCTTTGTTTCCCAGTCTCTTAAATGAGAAACTAATGGTACTGTTCTTGCACAGATACTCTTGTCCATCAATCTCAAAAACACTTTAGAGATCATTTAAAATAACTGCTTCAACTTACCTCCCTATTTTTTACAACTTAAATTGTGAATATGGTGATTAAAAAAATCCAAAACCTCTTACATACTGATGAAACAGGAACTGAGAAGCTCTTTCATAATTCAGAAAATTGAATCATAGAAGGTTTTGGGTTGGAAGGGATCTTAAGCATCATCTCCTTCCAACATTTCCCGCTAGACCAGGTTGCTCAAAGTCAGGCAGGATTTACCCTTGGCTGTCTTGAATCACCTCCCTTTCCCCTTGTGCCTTAGTACAGCTCCTAGGAGGATCTGTTTCAGCATCTTCCCAGGCACAGACTGGTAGTTGGTAGTTTCCAGGATTCTCTCTTTTCCCCTTTTTAAGATACTGGGGACTCCAGCTGGCACTGCTGTGACTTTTCATGGGGAGTGTCTTGGCAGCTCCATCAGCCAGTTCCCTCGGGACTCTGGGATGATCTGGTCAGCTCCCATGGACTTCTGTATGTGGAGGTTCCTCAGGAGGTCACAAGCCTGATCTGTTGTGGTTTAATCCCAGCTGGACCAAGTACTACCCAGCCACTCACACATTCCCTGTCCCTGCAGTGGGAATGGGCGGAGAATCAGAAAAAAACTTCTGAGTTAAGGACAGTTTAATAAATGAAACAAAGTAAAACATACTACTACTAATAACAATTGTAATTATAAAAATAAACTCTGAAAAACAAGCACAATACAATTTCTCAACACCCACTGACCAATGCCCAGCCTGTTCCTGAACTGTGGTCAGCCCCTTCCAGCCAGCTCCTCCCCAGTTTATATGCCAAGCATGGCACTCTGTGGTATGGAATGTCCCTGTGGCCAGCTTGGGTCAGCTGTCTGGGCCAGGGTCCCTCCCAGCTTCTTGTCCATCTCCTCACTGGCAGAGCATGAGGACACTGAAAAGTCCTTGATTTAGGATAACACCACATAGGAACAATCAAAACATTGGTGTGTTATCAAGAGCATTCTCATCCTAAATCCAAAACACACCACTGTACCAGCTAAGAAAAAGGTGAACTATCCCAGCCAAACCAAAGGTATCTCACAGCAGAAGGAGCTTTACTTGCCCAGACGCTGTCCTGCAGTCCATCCACCTGAGAGCTGTGAGGAAACTGCCAGTGGAGACCAAGACAGCAGAGCCAGCACACCTCAACTGGCTTAGGGCCCTCACCTGCAGAGCCTTCTCTGGCCTTGGCCTCCTACCACAACTGTTCAGAACACGTCAGATCATAGCGAGGTTGGCTTTGGTTTGCAGGAGCAAGAGAATTTTATTTTTTATCTGAAATGCATAGACATTACCCATGAAAACAGGAACAGACTTGCACACCAAGAAGAAAAATGCAAGTAGACATTCATGCTTGAAAAACTAGTAGGTATTTCTAGGGAAAGCAAAAGAGAGGGAGAGCTGACAGGGGTAGTATATTAAGGCTCTCTGCATACATCAGGTTTTGAGTTGATTTAATATTTTTGGGTGGCAGTAAATTTTCGAGGAGAGTTGGAATTTTTTTTTCATTTAAAACAAAATAGTTAATTTGATCTGTAATATTGGTAAAGATTTAAAGATGCTTCTTAAACACATATAATCTCATCCCAAACCTCAAACTTAACTTGTAGCAGTATAGTTCTCTGGAGCAGAGACTGTATGGAGTGTGTATCAGATTGTGGCTTTTGTATGTAATTAAGGGAAGGATTCTATTACAAGCCTCTTATTAAAATCAGTCCTTTCACCTTCAAACTTTTAGGAAGCAGGGTGTTGGTGGAAAAGCCAATTAGGTTTGGTCTTTGCTGATTCAAGAAGATAAAACTCCTTTGGATTACCTGAATTGTCTCCTAGAACTACACTTCCAAGTTTCAATTTTCAGCACATGAAATGTTCTGCTGGGAGCTGTGACTGTGAAGTGCAGACTTGGATTTATAAAGTTGTTTGAGGTGCAAATCTCATTCAAGCCTCAACCTAATTTTCAAAAAATAATTTCAACCCAAAGTTTTGCAACTTATATAAAGAGTTATAAAGAAAGTTATTCAGAGAAATCCTTTAGCAGTTAAAAATTCAATTTTAAATGAAAGGGTATGAATGAAGCATACTTCCTGTTGGAACTTTGGGCCTGCATGCAATTCCAAATCTGCATGGAATTCAGAATCCAATCTGGATCTGTGGTGAAAATTGAAGTTTTATGTATGCAGTTCTAGGTAGACCTGGGCTTCTGCTGCACTGAAATTTGAACCCATTAAATTAATGAGAAATAGCTATCACAATGACCTTCTGAACTTGTACTAAGTTCACTCCTAGACCAATAGTTGCTGATGCACCGAAACATTAAATAAGTTTTAAGATCATAAGAGAATAATAGAAAAATCTGTATTTTTCAAACTGAAAAAGAAATCATAGTGTACATGTGTCAAAAATAGAAATATCAATTATTTAGACTGGTTTATGTCCTGGACATTTGCTACTATTCATATTAAGTACCTACTTGTTTTATTAAGCTATAAATGTAGGTTTTGCAGATATAATTGAGATTATACTTTAATTTGATCCGTGTTATTCCAAAACCATATAAATTGGGATTTTCATAATGAGTTGGGGTCAGACTCAACTTGGTGCTACTCTGTAAGCTACATTGAATTGAACTGAGGAGCTTTGAATGTTGGTGGTATTGGCACCACAGTAGCAAAAGCAGGACAAGCATGAGTAACTCTCAACCTTGAATAAGATTCAGATTCAGGACATTAAAATTATCCCCTGATAATTTTATTCCTTATAATTGCATTTTCTTTCTATGTCTTCAACGTGTGGATGCATTTTAGGAAAGGAAAATGCCCACTGGATCCCTCTCATTCAGAGTACACAGATTTAGAAACTGTGAGGTTGAGAGGGTTTTTCATGTCATGATTGAAAGCCAAGACATTTCCTCTTCCTGGTCTGTGCTTACTTTATTGGTAATGTGCAGTGGCAGAGTTCAATGATTGATCTCTTTAACGTGTTTGAAGTTCTTCAGAATTTTGTGCTGCCCTTAGGAAAATATTCTCCTCCTTCCTCGTGAACTCGTCCTTCTTGAATAACAGGTAGTGGGTGCATGTGGGAAGGCTCTTTGCCCTGCTGCTGCAGGCTGTGACATGAGTGGATCCAGAGCCCTGTGCATGGCTGCTTTGGAGCAGTGCCATTCCCAAAGCTCCGTTACATAAGGTCACTGGGGGCGGGGGGGTGTTGTGGTGGTTGTTTCTTTAACCTGGAAAATCATGGCACTCAGCACGTGTCCTGGCTAACGATTCTTTCTCATGGATCTGCAGTTTGTACCATGAGGAGCTTGAGTTGTTGAATTAACAACACAGATGCCCCATTGCTCCTTAAAAGACCTTTTCACAGTATTAAAAAAAACATACATACCCTTCATTTAATCTTGAAATCAGCCTAAGAATTTGAGAGTAGTTGTACCGATTGCACTCTCCATTTCTGATGGGACACATGCAATTCTCCTTTCACATTTCCAGCAATTTAAATCTGGAGGAACATTTTATTGCAAGTGTAAATTTTGCCTCAGCACATGTAAATCTGAAGATGTTCAGATATCTTGTGACCCTCTTTCTGTATCTGTACCCTTCCTATTTGGTTGTATTCCTTTTGTGTTGTTTTATTGTTGTACTTTATTTCCTATTTTTTCTTTTTAATCCCAGTTTTCTTTCTTTTTAGTCTCTTTCTATCCTTATTTACTGTTTAGATGGTTCCAAGTTTAAGGAGAAGATGATTCTTTTCTCAAGCAGGTAGACTTGCATGTCGTGTGTGTGCCTGATTTTATCCTTTTCTCCTTTTTTGCCTGGTTTACGTTGAACGTCACTTCTATATTGAGTGATTGTCA
>VWYP01000143.1:0-10805 GCA_013400435.1 Pycnonotus jocosus
AAAAAATAAAAATAGGGAGGGAAAAAAAAGCTAAGCAAGGATGTGCATCCTCCTTAGCAAAACAGAGTCATGTCCTGGTGGGATATTTTATGGGGAAAAAAAAAGAAAAATCAGGAGATGAGATTTCTAATTAGAAACCGGGAGAAAAAAAATAATTTAAAAAAAAAATTCCATGCTCCTTAAAATTCCCAGAAGCTCTGCCAGTTGTTAACCTTTTAGCAGAACGCTCTAATTATGCTCATTGTTAAGAAAAGATCACAGGGAGTGAATTTGCATTTAATCAGGCTCCACAGGGCTGGGATCACTGCGTGGTGCTCAGGAACATCCTCACACCACCCTGCCTTCCCAGTTTGCCTGGAAAAGCATCAAATCTCTCAGTTTGTTTTGGATTTTTTTACAGGACAGCTTCTGCAGCAGCCAAATCCACTGTTGCAGCCCCTGAAATCGGGGAATAAGAGTGAAAATTTAAAATAATTTAAGCTTCACTCATCTTTCCTCATTTAACAATCTGAACGTGGCTTAAACCCCTCAAAATCGTTCACTGCACATTTATCAGAGTCATCAATTATCCCCATAAAATTAATATAATGGTTGTGTAATAATTATTAATAATAGAATAGAACATGGCCTAACAAGAGACAATATCAAATCACACAGAGGATTGCACATTTTCTTTGCTTTATTCACATTTTCAGCCCCACAAGCTGGTACAGGCAGCTGAAAAGTTTCTTTTTTCTTGAAGGCTGGGGAGGGTTTTATTCATTTTTGTTGTTATTTTCATCTGGGGGTTTTGCCAGCAGAGGCTGCCCTTTGGTTTGAGTTCAGAAAACTCAAAAACACCAAAACACCACAAACACCAAAATCCAGGGAATCAAATCCTGTGGAAATTGCTCATTCTGATGAAATCAGGAACACTTGAAATTAAGAAAACAAACACGGGGTTTACTCTAAATCCTGCCCCGCTCGTTTATCCTCCAACGCTTCTCTGCTGAAGTTTAATAATTTCTGTGGATTTCATTCAGAAAGAATTTAAAAGTTGCAGCTTCATCCAGCAAAAGATATTAATTTCAGCAATATTTATCAGCTTTTTCTACAAGATTTATTGCTGAGAGATTTATGCCCCTCAGGAGAAAGAGAGATTTATTGTCTCAGCTCTGCAGCATGGAGGAAATTCTTACCCATTTTCCATCTGGAGTGAGGGATTGGACCAGAAAATGGCCAAAGAAAATCCCCTTCACCCTTCATTATTATATAAATATTGATCTATTATTTATATTTTATATATTTATTATTATTTATTGTATGTTATATTCTATATGNTAATATATAATATATAATGTATTACATAAAACATATAATATATAATTTATAATATATTATATATTGTATATTATATATTATTTAGTATATAGTATATACTATATACTATATACTATATATTATATAGTGTATAATATATATTATATATTACCTATTCCATATTACATATTCTATATTTTATATTTTATTTTATATTTTATTTGATACTTTATTTTATATTTTGCATATAATATATGATATATTTTATATGACATGTGATATATATATTATTTTGTATGTTATATTATTATAAATGTGCAATATTTACCTTTCCCATTCCCTCAAGGCTGGGAATTGCCATCCTCCAGCAGAACTCTGGGTGCCAAACTACTGAAAAATCCCGGGCAATTCAGAGAGAAATCCAAACCAGAGAACTTTTTGCAGCCTGTCAGAAGGAAAAGGAAACAGCTCCTTTGTCAGAGGGGTTTAATATCGTATCACCCTTAATTAATCACATTTGGGGTGATGAATGCTCTGCCTGATCGTTGTGTAAAAAGCAAGAGGTCAAGCAGAAGCCACCAGGAAGAATGCAGGGAATTTGGCAGGCTCTGTTCAGGCTCCTGGCACACGAGGAGGAAGCTGAGGGATTAAGGAATAAACATTCAGCTGGATGTTTATGGCAGAATTCTTAGAAGGATCACAGGAAGATGGGTGGCAGTGTAAGAATTACCAATGAGCAGAGAACACTTCAGGGTTTGAAACACGGAGTGTGGGACTGGAAAATGGGATTTTAAATGGTGACATTTCCTTGATGTGAAAGGAAAATTCAGTTATTCTCTGAAACGGGGAGAAAAATCAAATCTGCTGGTTGTTCTTCTTTCAGGAGAGGGAAATTACAGAGCTGGACAGAGCATTTACAGTTTAATACAAACCAAACGAGAAGGAAAGAAGAAAAAAAGAGAAGGAAAAAACCTCCCCCACAAAAAAACCAAACCAAACCAAAACAAAAACCAACAAAACCCCCCAGTTCCCTGTATTCTCACAATTGTTACAATTATGTATAAAACACATACAGAATTTATGCTCCAACAAATCAAATTAATGGGAAAAGGTAAAGGTTAAATGAGAGGCCAGAGAAAGCCAATTCAAATGGCCCTGGTTTCCTGTATTTGTATTATATTGTATTACAACACAGGAGCCTGTGTTTATATTATATTATATTATATTGTATTATAATACAGGAGCCTGTATTTGTATTATATTGTATTATAACACAGGCTCCTGTATTTATATTATATTGTATTATAATACAGGAGCCTGTATTTGTATTATATTGTATTATAACACAGGCTCCTGTATTTATATTATATTGTATTATAACACAGAAGTCTGTATTTGTATTATTTTGTATTATAACACAGGAACCTGTATTTATGTTATATTGTATCATAATACAGGCTCCTGTATTTATATTATATTGTATTATAACACAGGAGCCTGTATTTTGTATTATTTTGTATTATAACACAGGAGCCTGTATTTATATTATATTGTATTATAATACAGAAACCTGTATTTGTATTATGTTGTCCTAGAAAGCTTCAAGTGAGTTGGACAGTCCAAGGAATAAAATAAAACTGTTTGAGCATCTCAGAAATGCAAAGAGAGAACAAAAGAGCTCCTTGGTGAGGAGGCAGCAGCAGAATTTGTCTGCAGAGGGGCAGAATTTCCTCCATGAGAAAGAGCAAGCAATGGACTGAGCTGGTGGAAGGGAAACCCTCCAGATCTCAGGAAATTGACAGAAAATTTAGATTTTCTTAAAACTTTCACCGACAAGGTCTTGCATGCAAGGGCTGGCAGGCGCTGGGATTATTTACCTGTCATTTCTGAGAGTCTGGGAGGAGTTTTCAGCAGGAATTCAGGTGTCAGTGCAGCAAGAGGTGAAGCAGCTTTGAATTCCCAGCCCTGCACACATCAAATCCTCCATCCCAGGGTTGGATCCTCGTCCTCTCCATCCACCACCTCTGCCCCATCCACACTCATTCACCATTAAAAAATGGCCAGAGCAGTTCTGAAGCCAGCAGAGCTTTCCAAACAATTCCTCATCCATTTTTGGAGTCTGGGAAAGGTCTCCTCGCAGAGCTGTCAGAATTAATTCTGAAATTTTTATTAATTCTGAATTTTTCTGAAATGATGGTGATGTCTCACCATCATTTGAAATGATGCAGGATATTTAAACCATCTGAAGAAGAATTTATTTTCAGCACTCCAAGAAATCTGTCAGAATTGTGCTGGTGCTTCCTCAGAACAGCAGAGGATCATTGCCAGTTACCAGGAACACAGGAAAACACAATCAAACAAGAGAAAGAGGGCAAGTAGCTACATCAAACAAAGGTCATGCTCTCCATTCTATTTTTCCCCAGAATGTTTCCTAGGAAAAACCAGAAGGGAGCTCGAATTCTTCACTTTTAGCAGTTAACTCTAGTTCTTACTGATTTTCCACATCCCCATCCACATTCTCCCATTATTATTCCTGCTGAGCATCACCAGGAAAGTTTTGCTTTGAACTGTAAACGCTCCCAGATGAAGCATCCATGCAAAAACCCACAGCAGCAGAACCTGCACTCATTATTCCACCCACTGCAAGGAGTTTTGGGGTGATGAACTTTGTTAATTCCAGTAAGAGGCACCTGGAAAATTGCCATTCTGCACCAGATTGGGAGGCAAAAACAGGGAAGCAAACACAGCAAGGTGAAGATGTATCCGTGCATTCATGGATTTTTAAAATTTATTCCCCTTAACTTAATTTAATTTCCTTCCTCTTAACTTCCCAACAACAAGAAACAAAGATGAAATTCCTCATCTAAACCCTGAAGGACTTTTAAGCCCCCTTCTCCTTCCTCAGACATTTATTTTTAACACATTTTCACATTTCACATTTCACAACAAGAAACAAAGATGCAATTCCTCATCTAAACCCTGAAGGACTTTTAAGCCCCCTTCTCCTTCCTCAGACATTTATTTTTAACACATTTTCACCTCAGAGCCACACTTTAAACACTTGTGTATGTACAGATGTATTTTAAATGAAATAAAATTAAATACAGATGTATTTTAAACTTGACTCTGCCTTGAAAGAGGCAGGGCATGGTGGAAAAGGGAATTCTTCTCCCTGCCTGCAGTGCTTCTGCCTGGATTTAGGAAGTTCTGATTTCCTCCAACAACCTGATTGTGAGGCTCTAACCTGTAAAGTATTAAATCAAATTCATCCTTTGCAACTTCTCCATAAATTCAGCATTCTGTTCTCAGCGACTGCAGTCAGCACAAGCAGCCAACATTTCATTTTTTTATCCACAAAAACCATGCCTGGCTGATGTAGACCTGTCAAAGAGACATTTTCTGCCACACAGCTTCTCTGGGAGTCTGTAAAAAATTGATGAGAATGTTGTTTACTTTTTCAGCTGATAACTTACACAGTTCAAGCTTCCTCATGGATCTTCCCAGGGATTTTTTGGAGATATCTAATCAGCAATTAGAGCTGGCGGTGCCAAAAGCACTGAAAGATGAACATTCCCAGTGCCCCATCTCAGCAGCAAAGTGTAAAGCAAAAAGAAAGAAAGAAAGAAAGAAAGAAAGAAAGAAAGAAAGAAAGAAGAAAGAAATAAAATGAAAGAAATGAAAGAAATAAAAGAAATAAAATAAAAGAAATAAAAGAAATAAAATAAAAGAAATAAAAGCAAATAATGCCTATTTTCTTGACTTTTATTTTCCTCATCTCCCCTCTCTACAGATGTCCACATCCCTTCCTTTTTCCTGGAATTCCTTTGTTGTTCCAGGACCATTGTCCTGAAATCTTTCCCAAAAGTCACCCTGCCAAGGCTCCTCCACCCCTGCACACAGCACTTCTCCCCACCATTAAATGCTACAATTAATTAAATCCTGCAATTAAATCCCTGCAAAGCTTTGTTAACCCCTCCCTGGCAAAGCCTGCCCAGAAATGCAAGGTAATAAAGCACAAATAACCCAAGTACCAAATTTTCCTGTGGGTGAACCCACAGTGCTCCTGCTTTGGAATCCAACCCAGCTTCAAGATCAGATCTGAATTTTTTCATCCTGAGCGAGGGACTGGACCAAAAAATGGCCAAAGGAGACCCCCTTCTCCTTTCATTATTATACAAATTCTGAAGGCAAGTCAGAAAATCAAGCCCAGAGGAGCTCAGATTTCTTTTTTTAGGAGTTCACCCCCTGCCCGTGAGCCCAGTGAGGACACACCAAGGGACACCTGTCACACCTCTTTTGGGGGTGCAGCATTTGTTTTTTGGAGTTTGGAAAGGAGGAGGCAGACAGGTCCAGAGTCAGCATGCAAAAATCTCTTTATTCTGATTTTCTGACTCCATTTCTATCCACTGTACAAAGGTGGCCAATTATTGGCCAAAGCAGAACATCCCATCCCTTGGATTGGTGTTCATACCAATCACTCAAATATTCTATCAGAACCAAGGAATGTAAACATTTCTTATTTACATGAAAATGGCTTTGGGAACTCAGCTCAGAGTTCCAAAACATCAGAAGGTTTTTGCTTTAATATCAAGAGCAAGTTTGAGACGTGTAAAATCAGAGCCACAGACCCCACGGCCCTGACACACACCGAGAGCAGGATGCTCCCTGAAAATGCCGAGGGATGAGCTTTTATTGATGTCCCAGCTCCCCACGGGCCTTTCCTGACACTCCCTGACCCCAAAGGCAGGGCTGGAGTTCATTTTCCTCCTTTTCCTGCTCACCCCCATAAATTCTGCCACTGGCAGGGACAGCAGGATGCTCCCTGTCACCCTGGCAGCTCTCTGGAGAGGCAGTGAGAGGTGAAACTTCCAGTGAATCCCTGCTAAAAGACAGAGCAACAGGAACAGAGGGGAAAGTGAGTGTTTAAAAGGCTCTTCTGCACTTTTTTCCTTTTTTTTTTTTTTTTTTTTAATGAAATATCACTGAGAAGACGCTCCTCTGTGCAAAAAGCATCAGCCAGGTTTTCAATTAAGAGAATCCCTGCATGTGCTTGTGTGGTTTTGTCCATTTTCCCTTTTTGTGAGCATTAGCAGGGAAGCCTTTCAAGCTGTTTCTCCAAAAGCTTTCCTCCAGGGTTGAATTTCTGTGCAAAATTGAAGGAAATGGGCTAAAATCTGTGAATATCTGACACTTGCAGGATGAAATCCCTGCTGCCTCTGGACACCATGCCGGACTTTTCCTTCACTGCCTTTCCCATACCACACTTTTCTGCTTGCTGCTCCAACCCAGACACTTCCTGCACTCAGATTTTCCTCACCAGCTGATTGCAGGAACAAATTTTAGGGGAAAAAAAGAATTCAGGGCAGCCACAACTCCGTGCACAATCCCTGCATGTTCTTGTGTGGTTTTGTCCATTTTCCCTTTTTGTGAGCATTAGCAGGGAACCTTTAAAGCTGTTTCTCCAGGGTTGAATTTCTGTGCAAAATTGAAGGAAATGGGCTAAAATCTGTGAATATCTGACACTTCCAGGATGAAATCCCTGCTGCCTCTGGACACCATGCCAGACTTTTCCTTCACCTGCTCGCTGCTCCAACCCAGACCCTTCCTGCACTCAGATTTTCATCACCAGTTTATTGCAGGCACAAATTTTGGGGCAAAAAAGAATTCAGGGCAGCCACGACTCCGTGCCCATGGGCTGGACCTTCACTTGTGGCAGCCTGCACCAAACAGAGCCCACAAAAACAAGGGCAAGGCACCCACACTGGGATTTCTAACTGCAAGACCGAGATCTCCAGGTTACAGCATGAAATACCTTCCAGTTCTGCAGGTTTTGGAGACATTCTTTGTTTGACTTTGTTGGAAGCAGCAGTGGCAAACCACATTTCTGGGTTTGTTGGTGTTGCTGGCAGCCCATTATTCCCTTCCACTGCCAACACTTGGGTTTGTTTGCTTTAAAAACCAAACAGATCCAGGCTGTTTCTTCTTCTAAACTCAAAATAAAGTCTGCAGCCACTCTTTCTTTTGGATTTGTCTCCTCATTGAAGCTGGTAGTTACAGAGACTAATAATAATAATAATAATAATAATAAATATTTCTATTTCTATTTCTTGATGTTTCCTGTAGTTTTCTTTCTTTCCATTCCCCATTTTCCCAGAATTCGTCCTTCCTCTCGTGTCTTCTTCATCATTATGACAAGGCAAATGGAGAAAGGAAGAAATCAGGTTCATGAAAAAAAAAAAAAATTAAAAAGCAGAAAGTTCCTTTGCATCCAAAAGCAGCCCAAAAATGACCAATTTTAAGGACACAAAGGGACTTCATGTAAAGCATGGCCACCATCTCTGGAGAAGTTGTGGATTTTCACAAATCCCGAGGTAACCCTGGGACAGGATTTGTGTTGCACTGGGCATGGCTCCCATCAAAAGTGAGAACAGCACAAAACTGCTCCCAGGCAGTCCTGAAGAGGATTTTAAGGCTTTATTTCAGTTTTTTCCTGGTTATTTCCATGACGTACTCACCCACTCACACAGATATATTTTATATCTTCCTTGTGTAAATCTTTCAAACAAGTCGTTTGCTTCTGTAAATTTTACATCATCTCAGTCTGGATGGAGCATTACCAAAGAATTCTCCTCTCATGCAAAAAAATCCAAAGATGCTGCCTCAATTCCGAGAAAGCAGCTAAAAGGGAATTAAAGGGAATTATATACCTGATTTAATTCTTTTGTGAGAGATTCACCTGAGGTATTTCTCGCCTATAATTAAAAATCCACAGTATTTGCTGGTGATGATGGATCACAATGATAATTATAGTGATAATTTCCAGTATTACCTAGGAAATAACGTGGTTTTTAAAAAAAGCAATGACAGCAGCACCCTGTGGGGCAGTTTGCTGTGCTGTAATGGTGCCTCATAAACACCTGATGCAATTAGTGACTGCTCAAAGCCATTCCTGGATAAATTCTATAATTAGCTACCTAAATTATGCAGAGAAATGGATTTCCACAGGAATGAAGAGATCATTTCTTGTCAAAGGGTCACTGGGATTTCCCTGGGGGCAAAGCCAGGGTTGGTTCATTTTCTGCTCCTGATCTCATTCCCAGCCACACCCTGGAGTGCCCAGGAAGGAAATGGGGCTGGAGGGCTCCCAGGAAGGAAATAACTGGGATTAATGGGGGATCCCAAAGGCCTGAGGCTGGGAAATGAGGGGATTTATCCCTGCTGATTTAATAGGGGAGAGCAAGGACAAAGCTCATCAGAAACAGCCCCTGGAAATATTCTGGATTTAGAGTGGAACGATGGAATGATGGTGTGAGAGCCATGAGAGGCTGAGCCTTTTGGGCTACCTGAGAACCAGACAAAATTAAAGGGATAAAAAGCTGTTCTATTTATTGAAGGTACATTTTGGGCAAAGCTACACCCAAAAAATGGACAATGGGTCAAGGGTTTGCACACTTTGAGCTGGGAAAGGGGCTCAGCCTGGGGGAAAGGAGGCTCAGGGGGAATTTCTGGCTCTGCACAAATCCCTGCCAGGAGGGGACAGCCAGGGGGGATTTGGGATCTCATCCCAGGGAACAGGGACAGGAGCAGAGGGAACAGCCTCAGGCTGGGCCAGGTGGGACAGCAGCAGGAATTTCCCCATGGAAAGGGAGCTCAGGGATTGGAAATACCCAGGGAGGTTTGGAATCCCCATCCCTGGAGGTGCCCAAGGAATTCCTGGAGGTGGCACCAGAGCTCTGGGCTGGGGACAAGGTGGGGACTGAGCCTCGATGGCCTTGGAGCTCTTTTCCAATTTTTGTGATTTTGTGTGGAGAAAAGCAGCTTTGGGGATGTATCAGCCTTCATCACTGAGCACTTCCTAAAGTGCTTCATCCTCAGAGCACAGAACAATGGAATATAAATTCCATTGATATACTGTATATAAATTCCATTTATATCCATTTATATTCCATTTATATACTATATATTCCATTTATATCCATTTATATTCCATTTATATACTATATATTCCATTTACATTCCAGTGTCACCACAGCCACTGGGACAGCACAAATGTTCCTGCAGTAAATTCCAGATTAAGACACTTCCTTTGTGCAGAAAAAAAAAAAAAGCCCTCAATTCCTCTCTTCTCTCCTAACTTTGTTACCCCTTCAATTCAAACAACAGCAAACATTTCCAGAAAGCTGCAGACAGTGGGATCAGGCTGCACACAGAGGCAGAAGAGCTGAGGAATATCAAATTTTGCTGCCCACAGCCCGTGGTGTACATTAAATAAAATATAAATAAATATTATAAATAAAATAATCTTCAAGTACATACCTGTGAGAGGTGGACAAACTCTTCATTTAGTAGCATTTTTTCCCCCCTGGGATAATTTTCTGCTTTGTTCCAGTTTACTATAAACATATATATAATAAATTTATTTCTAGGCCAGGTTCAGGTGTGTTATCTGAATTTCTTGCCCTTCAGAGCACTCTGTTTTCAGAACGTTTTCCACCCCTAAAATCCTGCTAAACTTTGCCTCCAAACAAACCTCTGTGAGGACAACAACGTTCAGGTGAGCTGTATGAGCAGAGAAATACCAAAATAACTGCAGATAAACACACAGAACGGGCAAAGGAAGGCGAGGAAGGGAATTTTGAGTTCCAGCAATCTCAAGCTGCTCTAGAAAAGTTTTTCACCTCGAACTTCCCCCTCCCAGTCCCACCCCACAGCTGCAAGAAAAAGTGCTCAGATGAGACCAACCTTTATTTTGAAGCAAAAATAATTAAAAAACACACGCAGTAGAAGATAAAAACAAACGGATGGAGTGTCTGGAAAGGCATTTAATCTTCCACTGAAAGCTCTTCTGTCTCCCTGAATCCATCCTGCAATTACTGAGAACCCTTTCTATCACTCAGAAATATTGATTTTTATTTTTTTTACATAGGTTTTATACTTGAGGCAACATGGATTTTAAGCAGACTTTTAAATTTGGGCAGGACAGTGAATTGCACCAACACCACACCTTGTGCACAAAACTACAGCAGAACACTGCAGCAGTTCCTGGTGCTGTTATTTAACATTTTTCAAGGCTTTAAGGCATTTCTCAGCGTGCTTTTTTTTCTCCTTACAAGTACAATCCAAGATTTTTACCACAGATTCTCCAGGGTGCTTTGATTGCTCTTCCTCAAGGCACAGAAAATCTGTTTGATTCCTGAGGAGAACAATTCCCAGATATGGCCAAGACACATTATTATCCTACATTCCTATATTATCCTGAAGTTAATTCATTTATTTGACTGTAAAGAGCCCTAAACCACCGAGAAAAGTGAATTTGTGTCTGTAGCACAAGGATTTGTGAAAAAAATTCTACCAATTTTCTCCATTTCGAGAACTTTGTAAGGAGGAGCAAGGATGTTAAATGAAACCTGCCACCAGATTTTTGGTGTCATCTTTGGTTAAATTCACCATCCCTGGGCTCTGATCAGCTGGGCAGGAGCCACTTGGAATATTATATTATATATTAT
>VWYP01000153.1:0-13582 GCA_013400435.1 Pycnonotus jocosus
GCTGCTGGCATAGATGGACAGACACTGGGAGCTGTGTGGAGCTACCCTTAGGAGACTACAGGAAAAAGGTTTGAAGGACTTTTGGATAACAAGGAGCTGATACTTGAAGCCCTCTGAAGTTCTTAATGAAGCACTCTGAGTGCAGTGTCTGTCTCAGCTTCCTCAAGTCACAAATACTTTTTATCTTTTTTTCCACACAATGAACCCCTGATTTTCCCCTGAAACACAGATCCATAACCTAAGTCACCAAATCTTAAAGATTTTATGCCAGGTCCATTGTCTGCCAGATGGACAAAATTAAAAAAACCTTAGCATCAGCTTCAGTGAACACCCTGGAAATGCAACCAGAATCTGTAACCTCAATGTGATTTTAAGGGAGCAGATGAAGCTGTGCTGCATCCTTTTCCTTTGACAAAAAGAGCAGTTTTAGAAACTCATAAGCAAAAAAAGTTTAGGATTTCTTACAAAAAAGTCCTTTGGCCTATATGTTTCTGGTAAGGGTGGAGAAAAGGGAAGAAATATTAACCCTTCTCTGAAAACAAATTATTAATTTTTTTTCCTGAAATAACTCAAAACCCAGCTTTAAACTGGTCATGTTCTTAGTCATTAATGAAGAGAGAATGACTGATATCTCGAGCTTTCAGGAGATGACCTCATCACAGCCCTATCTGACTCTTGGACCACACTCTGGCTGATGTTAGCGAAGGGATTATTTTTTATAATACCCTGGTGTTCTTGACCTGCCAATATTTCAAGCACACAATCTCTCTTTTAGCACAACAGGAAAGGCAAGATTGAGCTGCTTAAACAGGAGTTTCTACTGCTGTTTTAACCACTCTACAGTGTCGGTACCTGATCTCCCATAGTGGCTTCAAAAAACTTACATCTCCTGTGTAAGATTACTGATCTGTCATCCCCACAGGGGTCTGCTGTATACTTTAGAGTATCTAAAATGGCACCAGGCTACTATTTTTAGGCATTTGCAGTGTGTCCAAAGTGATTAGAAGTATTAGTGCATTCATTCTACCTTTCCTTTAGTTCCCATCCTCTCTGACTCAATCCATCTGACTACAGCAACACATAAAAGAACCAAAACCCCAGCATTCATTTCACAATAGGAGGCTGTATGATGTACTTGCATCACATTCTAGGTGATGAAGCCATGGTTCTTTAGTTGTTCCTTGTTGCAAGATATGCTCCTGAGAAGATCAAAACAACAAATCATCTTTGTCTTCACTGGCAGTGGCCCTTCGACCATGTTTATTTCTAACAGCTGAGGAACTTTTCATGACCCAGTGAAGCCAGGCCTCATCCTAACACAGCACACAAATGCACTGCCCAGCCTGCTGTGAAAGCTGTGAGACAGGCAGCCACAGTCAAAACAAGCAACAAATATAGAAGAGTCACCACCCTTCTTTCCAGCTTGTAAACCAGCTGCTTCACATGCACAAAACTCTGGGTAGATCCTACACCAGTGATAGTTTGCCACTGATTTGCTCTTTCAGAAATACTGCTGTGACAAACAGTTTACAGAAAGAAAAATTATACTCAGACTTTTGTTTCATGGCTAAAAGTTGACATACATTCCAACCATGATACTTCAGACTGTAGCAGCAGCCCTCTTGTTAGAGGGTAGAAATCAGCCAAGACACAGACTTCTTGTTTATCAGAGCATGAAAACAGTCAAAAGAATCACCTATATGAACAAAAAAATAGACAAAAGCTGGCCAAGAGTTTTGAAATGCCCTATTAAATCCATTTTTCTATTTTTACAAAATTCAACATATGAACAGCTCCTGTGTTTAACACTGGTTTAATCTGATAATGAGATCCATTGCACTAGAAAAGAGGAAGTTCTGCTTGTACTCCAGCAGTGTTTCTCTTTCCAAAAGAAAAACAAGCAAAAAAACCCCTTATAAAATAAAACCCTAGCCATATTGATCCATTAAGAATCTACAAAAATTGTGATCCTCCTGTCTGATATCATGGTGTTACATTCTGGAAAATGGCATTTTATTAAATAGACTGAGTAGATAATACAAAAGCCAGCATCTAATTATTGAAGCTTCCATATATCTGAACCCACAAATGAAAACTTAAAAACATTAAAAAACCCCAAAACAAACAAACAAACAACGCCCTCCCCCAAATATACCAACAAAAAACAAACCAGAGGTAATAAAGAAGTTGTCACTAATTTCTTCAATTAAATGGAGACATCAATTAAACACAGTGTCTATTGCCATTTATCAGAGAATTTCCAAGTGCTTTGTAAATATTAAGTCTTACAAAAGGATCAATTTGCTCACTACCACTGAAAGACAGACACTTTTCAGGTGCAAAGTAGCAGCTGGTTAAGTAGCACACTGCAACATTAGGGAACAGTTTAGGGCAGAAGGTGGAGAAGAGTGCCTTAGTAAATGGAGACTGTAGAGAAATCCATAGAGGCAGAATCACCTGAATAATTCCTGTAATCACCTGAACTGGATTCAGGCCAGAGCTCCAGGAATAACACCTCTTCCTATCTGAAAAATGCATTGGGAGTATTAATGGCTAAAATGATATGGGCTTCAGGACAATCATACACTTTTTTTCAAGGGAATACTTTTAGGAAAGAGACTTCACCTTTTTCCTTCTGTACATTTGATTGCAATTAAGACAGTGTGGTCCATATAAAACCTGCCCAAAGAACAAATGAGGATGTTTTTTAAGAAATATCAATGTAAGAACCAACACTGAAGAAGAGTCTTTCTCCCTACCCTAGCAGACATATGACCCACAGATAACTATTCTACCCTCTTTACAGCTGGAATTACAGCAGGTTATGAACCAAACAAGTTATGGACTTCTGCTTAAAATACCTAAACTTTCCAAAGAGTAGAATGGATGACTGCATGACTGCTACAATCTCCTTGAAGTAAATATTATTTACTGCATCACAGTCTAGATTAGAGTCTTAAGTTCATGTCCTTGTTTTGTTTTGGTATGTGAAATTCTGACATCTGACAGTAAGAAACCCTGTTATGTGGAAGATCTCTGAAAGAGGTATCTTATGAGCTAGCAGTTCACTGACACAATGATTCTTTACACTTTAGAAGCCCTTTACTCTGCATGTTCTTCAAATGCCCTAAACTAATAAACAAAGTTCTCTACGCAATGGCAACACTAAAAAGAAAAAGATCGTGAGCAATGCAGCTGTTCTCTAAGGTTCTATCTGTCTCCTTTAATTTACATTTTAAAATCTGCCTCATTTTCCTCATTTTGGCTGGGGGTAAAAAGGTCCACGAGGTACACTGGCAAAAATGTTTTGCCTATATTCATGGAAGCAGGTAGAATACATCTATTCAAGAAGAGTATGATTCTTGTTAAATAGTTTGGGACAAAAATTTCTAAAATCATTCCTTATGCCTCATCTGACTTTAATAGAAGCATATATCAGCATCGGTCACTTTGATAAAGAGCTTTTCTTATGAACTTAAACACAAGAATACTGCCAATGATCTGAAAGCAACACTGTAGATTTTATCTCAGCTCATTTCTTAAATGGTACTGCCTAAATATTTACTCTTCCTATCATAATAAAAATAATCTCCTTCTACCCTTCAAGTAACACTGTGGGCATGAATCACAGACATTTATTACATGGAAAGAAGATATTAGACTTGCCTTTCTGCTTCAGTGTCTCCATCTTAGTTCCTTAGAAAACAAATGCTACGTCAGGTTTCATAATTATAACTTGTGATGAAAACAATGCATCTGAGAGTGGAAAAAATATTGAAAAATTCAAAACACCAATACTGCCTTTTTTGGTTGTACAGGGTTCCCTTACAGCCAGTGGAGAAGATGCTTTTGGTAAAGATGCAAGAAAGCAGAATAACTGCATTTAATATTAAGTCTATTACTTGGAAGTATATCTAAAGGTAGCTGCCAATGATTTGGCCCCATAAGCTACACAACTGTTGCTGGTGACCAAATGCCTTCTGCTTTCTTTCACTACCATAAATAAAATGATGAAAATGTCAACCTTAAAAATGCAGTAAAACAAAAAAATATTTGTGGAGAAGAGGGGTTGAAAAATACTGGCAAATAAATGCATTTTATTAAAGCAAGCAGACTGACCCAGTATTAAATAATTAAATTTATATTTGAAGACTTATGACAGTGTGTATCTATTCATAGTAACACACTTAAATGGATATATCCACATTTTGTCATCTAGATTAAATGATCATGAATACAGACCTTTAAAATACAAAATTATGTACTTTGATACACCATAATTTCATTTTATTTATATTATGTGCAATGTAAAAATGTGTAGTCTTAATATATTTTCTCCAATCACATTTGCTTTGCTTCTTTAAGTTTGAAAAATGAAACAGTTGGAAGCACAATTCATATACCTATAAACCAAAGAGGGGTACAGTTTTAAATAATTATGTCAAGAAATGACAACTGTACTCTTTGTAGAAGCACAGATGAATAATTACAAAGCCGGGACACAATTAAGCAATTTTGACTGTCGTATTCTTGAGCTGTCTTTCTGATGTGAAATGCTGTCATGCCCAGAAACACACTTCACACTGGACAGGCATCTTCCACTTGGAGCTACACTTATGCCAGTGAAATGAGGTCATGGTCTGGTCATTAAACAAGGCTTCCTCATCTGGCTCAATGCCTCTTACCCAGCCAGACTTCCCCAGTCTTTATTAAAAGCAGGCATGATACAGTGTTCAATATTTTGACAAAAGAAAACATAAACATAACAGAATAATGAAGTTTAGCTCACCTACATAGTGAGAAGGAATACTGCATTGTAACATTAAACTGTTTTCTAATAAATGATTGTATCTTTCCATAAGACAGTCATATCACAAACAGATGCATTTTCAACAAAGGATGAAATGAAGCAAAGCACAAGTGTAGTGTTCTGTTAAAAAAATAGGGAATAATGAAAGTTGAAAAAATTTATACAAAATAAAATATTTATGACTTAGTGATGACTGGTGATTGCTAGATACTCTCGCATTTGAGTAAACACAAGCTAGTCAGATGGAAATTTCTTGCTTTTATTCCCATTTTGAGGATTTTTTTTTCTTGGTGGGGTATTTTGCTCTCCCAAGTATTTCATGTCAAGACTAAAATGAAAACAACTCCCCACATCACAGCTTCACAGCCTCTTTAGATCATCAGTCTGCCTTTTATGCTGAATAAGCCACACCATCTCCTGCTTATCAAAATGGGGGGGGGGGAAAGCCACCATGTAAGTTAGGATTTTTTATTGGTTTGTTGGGTTTAAGGCTTCTTTTCCTGAAAAAAGATGGTCTGAAAGGCCCACTGTTGCTACTAAATCTGGCAGAAGATTTTAATTTAAAATAAATACTAATCACTGCATGCCTTTTCCTGGTAAGCACAGGCTGACACATTGCCTGCTGCTTTAGGTGAAAGGGAAAAATAAACCACATTATTGGGAAGTCCATTATCATCAAGGTCTTATTATATATCACTATGTCAACTTATTAAGGAGTTTTTCTGATGACCAGTACTGGATATGCTGCAATCTTCCTCTGAGTTTGATCAAAGTGCAATCTCTAACTAGTTTCAGAAAGCTTAAAATATATTACCAGCCTGTTAAATCTGGCTGAAGCTGGTCAAAAATATCGACAGCTATGCGGGAGTGAAACTGATGAACAGAGGACACAAGATCCAGGAAATGTGAAGGCTAGAGAATAAAAACCCATTGAGTATGCAATGTATAGCACATGACAGAATTCCAAAGTGCAGTTATTGTGCTCATCATCTTTGTGATTTATGGAGGAATGCTGCTTGCTGTGGTCTTCGAGCAGAGCTGTCAATGGCTGAACACACACTTAGCTGCACCTCAAAGCGTACATTGAGAGAAAATTCTGAGTCTTCTCAGACACAGAAAGAGTTTGCACGCATGTGTACTGTAAGCATGAATATCCTAGGAAATAAGCACAAATTCAAAACAATTTGGAGCTCTTTATAATACCTGCATCAAATTAAATATTTATTTTAAATTAGCCACTTCTGTGATACGTATATAATATAGTATGATGAGGGTAATTTCGTAGCAGCTTAAGAAGCATTAATTCATGCCATAAAAATAATTTACAATGATTTTACCATCAGTGATTTGTACCGAACCATTTATAAAGGAGAAAAAAAACTCTCTAGTATGGCAATAACAACAGTAAATTGGAGCATTCTGCAAATTTTCTGAAATAAATGTATGGTTTATCGTTATTTAGTGGGTAAATAATTCAAAACTATACAAAAGGTTCAACTGTAGATATAAAAGATAAAGATGTTATCCCTAAATTTGTTAAGTAATTTACTCTTAGCTATTGACTTAAAAAGAGGTTTAATCCTGAAAAGTAACGTCATATTTGAGAGACACTTTTTTCTCTTACACCATTAGGCTGGATGAAATTCAGAGTAGACTCTTAAAAGAAAGATCTAACTGTAAGATAAATTTTTAAAAAAACTTCACCAGACCCAAAATATGATTAGATAAGAATTGTAAAAGATGACATACATATGCTATACCTAACACAATTCAGCTGTTGCATTTGGCCAGATTCAAAGATGGTTTGCTGTGAATAGGATCTCCACCATGGCTTAAAAATAAATTCTTCCATTCATTACATATATGAAGCTGAAATAACTAAAGGCAGTGGTAAACAATATATCAAAGCAATGTTTGTATCAGAACTGTTAACATTTTAGTAGTTATAAATTAATCAGTCTGAATTAATTTGTAATGCACTGCAATTGTACTCATGATAATGCATTTATCCAGCAGCACTGTTATGCTACCAAACTGTGCATTTCCATAACCACTACGTTATTATTCAGCATTATTGGAAATCTGCAATAAATTATTGATGGTATACTTTAGAGAAAAGCAGCAAACAGAAAGCAAGTAGACTGAAAACTTGAGCAGAGTTTTGAGAAAGATCTGCAGTACTAAAGCACTTTGAGCTCACCACAGATTGCTGTTACCATGTATTGATCAACAATGGGAAAAGAAGGCAAAGTGGACAATTCACATTCACATTGTGATTGCTTCAGCAGGATGCCCAGAGTTGATGGAAGCTGTATTAAATGCTCAGATTACTGAAACTGTCTCTCTGATGCTGCCAATGCTTATTAGCAGGACACCACATTAAGTAACATCATACAAAATTAGAATCAACTGGTTCACTAAAAGCCAATAAACACCATAGGTGGGAGCTCTGCAATAGGTGTTTAACATACAAGGAAGGGGATAACTTGTCAGAAGAAATTGCATTCTTTCACAAAAGTATACCATACAGTTGTTACATTTCTTTGGATGGGGTAAAAAAACTCTTTTAAGCTCAGTGATACATATTAGTTACTTTGCTATGTGAAACAGAAATTTGATAACATGGCCACAGCCCATTAGATATGCACCTATAAATTTCTAGATTAAAATACAGAAAAGTTACTAAGGCTTTTGTCCCCCATCTGACCACATTTATCAGTCCTTTCATTTGAAAGGTTTCATCTCTTTATTTACCTTAGCAAAAGATGCAGCCAGGCTCTCGGAGTTATTTAAAAATAGTGTTAATGAATTAAATTATTCTTACCATTTTCATTTACTCTCCTACCTTAGCATCCTTGGGCTTAACCACTTTCATGAAGGCACCTCTTATCAAGGCTTCCTCTCTCTCCCTCCTGGTTACTTTCCGGGTATCGAGAAATTTCAGGTTTGTCAATTTGTGCAGGACAAAATATCTGACAGATATCAAAATACACACAGTTAAAATCCAGTAATGCACAGAGACATACTCACAGACTCAATGCCTAAAAAAACAACAGCCAAAAATAACAACAGCCTTTGTTTCCTCTCTGTATTCACCTTTTTCATGCAATGCAGCTCACATACAGAGTTATAATACTTACCTTATTCTCTCAAAGGAAGCCAAAACCATTTGATACTGGTGGACTAAACACAATTATCACCATGAATGCGTATGTTCTCTCTGTATATTAGTGAGATATAAAGCATACCAAGGAACAGAATACCTTGGAGATTGTTTTGCATTGCCTGTTTGGGAAAAGGAATTTTGAGTGATACTAAAGATTCCAACCCATACCGTGGGAGAAAATCAAACTGAGATATGGGAAATTGCCAGCCAACTTCTCTGCAAGAATTTTTACCATTTGCCAACAGTTCTTTGGATTTTTTATTTTATTTTCCTAAAAACACAATGATCAGCATTTGGAAGGAGAATTCCAGTTTGGTCCCACCAGAGAGACAAGGTGTCCTTACAGCATCCAGATCCCAGCTCAGGATTAAGTGCAGAAGCACACAGGGAGAGACTATTTATGGGAAACATATTTTAAGAATTCCTAGTTCTTTTTATGATTCATCAGTGTTATATTCTATTTATTATTTCTACTCAAAGGCTAGCAGCTTTCTAGCCTCAGGAAAATATTATTGGCTTCTCACTTGTGGAGGGAGAGAACATGGCAGAGCCAAACCAAAGCAAGGCACAACCATGGCAAATCCAAATATCTAACCACCTCAAGTACACATCAACCAAATGTGAAGCAGACACTGCAAAGTAAGGGCAATATCAGACTTTTCCTGGCAGGGGGTAGAAAGGTGATGATGATGTTCCCCAGCCTAGCTGCTTTGCATAAACCCCAAGTCAGTCAGAGAGCTCCTCATCATACTGATCCCTTCTGGCACTGGGAAGAAGAAATTAAAGAAATAGGAAACTTTGCATAACGTTTTGGAAAAAAAAAAAATAAACACAGGAAAAAAATTGTTTCGTAAGATAAAAATTTATCTTACGATAATGTTGTCAAAACCAGATAAACATGTGAATGTTACTGTAAGGCTCCCCCGTCTAAAACCAAGCAAAATTTAATGGTGCAAATAAAGCTTTCCATCAAGCACGCCATTCCTCTGAAGCAACACCTTCATAAATTGTTAACAACCGAACTGACAATACTCAGTTCTGAAATCCTCAGACAATTTCAATGTGAATTCTCAATCTATGGCTCTCAATTATATCAGTAGAAGAAAAAGAGAGAGTCACTTCCCAAACTGAACATCTCCTCAGACCATTTTTTTAAACAACACCGACAGACCTATGAGACAGACACATTCTCAGACTCATTCCAGCTTTCCTGGCTGCCCTTCCAGTCCTCCCTGGCATTTTGCTGGCCCTTATCTTTCACTGGAGGAGAAGCTATCCATCTTGCATTACTGGCAGAAAAGCTCTGATGACAACAGATTCTTTCAAATGAAGACATGTACAGAAGGAAACAATATGTCAAGAGTGAAGAAGAGTGAAGCTAAAAATGAGTAAAGACACCCACTAAGTGTAGGGTGAGAAAAGATGAATATTCAGGTGAAGAAAACATCGGTATTAGAAAATCAGCAAATGTTTAATGATGGAATGAAATATGCCATTGAAAAGCAGGCTGCAACAAAAATGACAACAGAATAAGACAGCACTGTCATCTATGCTGACTTTGGATCACAGCCCTAATGTCAGTCTCTCAATCATTTCAAAAGAGCTTAAAATTATAATAGCATTCCTTGATACAAATGTATTTTTGTATTTTTAAGCCATCCTGACTGCATTTCAAAAAACAGAATTAGCACTAGTACTTGTCAATTCCAGAAACAAAACCAAAAAACCCTACCCACGCAAATTAAACAGCAAACTACTCAAGTCACAGGTTTGGGGTTGGTTCTTTTTTTCAAAATTGCACTCCTTAAGCAGAGCAAATACTAAAACGTAGGTACCATTAATATTATTGGTAGAAGGAAGGTATATGTGCAATTAATTATTTTAAACGGTGATTCAAAATGCAATCTCATTTATTCATATTCTTTTTACTAAATGTGGGATTAAAAGTATCCAAGCTATTTGAAAATAATACAATACATTCACATTAAATGGCTGAAGAAAAACAGCAAGCTTCCTGGATATATTTTAGCTAGAAAATATGAAGATACAGCTTCAATCTAAATGCAACACAAGTTTGCAGTAAAAAATACAGGAAAGGATTACCAAAGCCTGGGAATGAACACTCTACAATATCAATTCAACCCTTGTAAATTTAATCCGGGGTTATTTGTTGCACAAAATCTCTCTGCTGTGATGTATGACTTAGTTACCAGGGTTATCACAGCAGTATCCTAAAGTTGCATAGTACATAAACCATTTGGGTTAACAATGCAGGGAGGTTAACTCCCCCAGATAACCTACTATCAGAGGGTTAGAGCAGATGACATGCCTCTGTCAGCCTTCAGGAGCTATTGATGGCTCAATCAGTTTGTTCTGAAGGTAAAGCACAACAAAAGGGCACTAAACTTATTCAAACTGTCAACAGGGACTATGGAATGTTGCTTGCAGGTAAGTAATTTTGGGTGTTTTAAGACTATTATCAAACACCAATGGCTGCAGAAAAAGACAGCTACTAATAACAGAACACAGCCATCATAAAATACTTTATGGCAGGCACTGGGACCAATAAACTGCATGACACATTGCACCTGTTTTAGACTTGTAAAATCACTAGTTAAAAGCGTGCTGGTTAATGAAGAAAGATCCGTTTAGATTCTACATTTAGTTTAGAAAGGTTTATTTGGGTTAGAAGTTGGAGGGCAGAGTCTCCCTACTCCTCCTCTTCCTTTTTTTCTCAATAATAATTTTCAAACTTAGCACTGCTCCTTGTGTTCTGAAACTGCTGTTATTGGGTTTTAACACCTTTGTTGTGGTGTGAGAAAAGGCTATTACCTTCAGTGATGAGGATAAAGGCGAGATTCAAAGAGAGAAAAGTAAAAATTAGACACACCAGGAAGGTGCTTACAGATCCATCTACCATTGCCTGTAAACTGTTCATCTAATTCACAATGGATTAAATAAATCATTTATTTAAGTAAAGTTGCACCTTCTGTTCAGAATCATCCCCCCCACTCTGACTCCTGGCATGGGTGCCAAGAGTCCCATGAAAATAAGCTCATAACAGCTATTCATCATACCAACAGGGCCACTCAGATATGGAAAAAGACCACAGAAAATGAAATATCATGTTATTTCTATATTATTTAAATAAAAAATGACAATAAAGATTAACAATTCATTTACCAATTTTTGTATGTGCTGCATGCAATAAGCTCCATTTTAAGACTTTTCACACAGACCTGCCAAGATATTGGAAAAGAAGCACACTTGCAAACTCTTCCACTGAACCTTTAATGAAAGACTATTGCAAGAACTAGATTCTGTATAGTATTCCAGTTTGTACTATAATTAACAAAACCTGCAATACATAACTGTACTATATGCATCAATATAAAGTTTAAAATTAAAAAAACAATTGCTGTGAAAAATTGAGAAATATTTGCCCACAAGAATGCAGAAATACCCAGCTCTATCTGTATCATACCTGCAACATGCTCTTTGTTTCAGAAAGTGTTTACTTTCATTTTTCTATTTTCTGTGCTATTATATTTCCTTTCCTCAACAATCACAGAACATAAAAATAATATGCCTATTTCAAAATTTGAAGGGCTGATTATGCTCTCAGTTACATTACTATAAACCAGAAAAAAAAAATAACCTGAAGTTGGCTAAGTTAGATCAGCATTTAAAGAGAGAAAGACAAAAAAAAAAAAAAAAGAAATCAGAACAATTGAAAAAAAGATGTCTGTGACAGTGAACTAGATTACATTCTGTGATTGTTTCTTCTGCATCCCCAAAAATTTTACCCTTCTACCCCCAAATAGAATATAGCTGGCTACAGAATTTTCTCTTGACAAAAATGTTTGTTAAATATACAGATAAGGAAGACAGGTCATAAACTTAAACCAGCATCTTCCAGAAGGGAGGGCAGGAAGTTGGCATGGGCTATGTTGGAGGATCACATAAGACCCTGAGCAGCCCTGGCACTCTGCTTGGTGATGACCACGTAATTCTGGGGGCTTGCAAGTCACACAGAAATCCACACCACCTCCCAATATTTTAACACAGTCTGCTCTTCTTCAGTGTGGCAAACAACCCTATGAATTAGAAAAATCTTCCTCTATACGTGTAACAGTAATGATAGTTTTGCCTTGATTTACTGTGTTAGTACAGACAAGTTGGCTGTTATGGACTTCCATCTATTTGGCTGAACAAAAACATGGTAATTGTTCTGCTCATGAACCCTTCCAGTGGTTGGTGTCAGATGGACCTGGTGTGGCCATCTGATGTCTGCCAAGCACAGAGTTTTCCTTCCAGTGCTGGGGAGGTGACAAGGCTTCACTCAAACACTGAGGCAGCACAGGTTCATGGATTATACAGATGTAAGGGAATACCTTAATCATCTAATTAAGTACATAAATAACGTATACAGAAGTGCCACAGACTTCAATTCCTCCTACTAAATGAAAGCCTCAACAGTAAGTTCACTGGTAACCATCATGCATATTAGCATTATTTTCATTACTGGGTGAGGACTTCTAGTCTCCTGCTGCTTATTGAACATATATACTTATATCACCATCCAAATACAAGCCTACTTAAAATAGACACACAAATTCTGTAGCAATTAAAAAAAAAAGAACAAAACCACACTAAACCAAAGGAAAACCACAAGAGCACTGAAAATGCTGAGAGCCCCATCATTTCTCACAATCAAAACTGTGGGATGGGAATAGATGATTTAGCCTGAGAAGTTAATCCATACAAAATGCATGCACTTCCTTTCTTGCTGTTATATCTTAAGAGGACTTCATAAGGTTATCATCATTTGCTCCCCCAGCCAAAGATAGCATATCTACTGCATGTACTTTTAAGCTAATTTAAAATAAACTCAGGCATTTGTTTCCACTTGCCCTTGTTTCCATGTCAACAGCATTTAATGAATGCATCATTCCAGGAAATGTCAATAAGGAGCAAAGAAGAATGAACAAGCACTGAAAACTTCCCACATGGCACGGATTCTTCACAATCATATCGCTTTAATGAAAATAGGTGAGGTCACCTGCAGCATTCACAAATGCTCTGTAAGACATGGTGACCCAGATGAGTTTTCACAGTTCAGTAATGCCACGTTTGAAGTTTTCCCTGCAAACAATACACCCACAGGAGTGACCAACTGTGAGTACAACAGGAGCAACCAGCAATTACTGTGTTGACTTCTGTGACTTTGATCTCTGGGTCGTGACCTTTGTTTTCACAGCAATCTTCAAAGCAGAGATTGGAGACTAGGTTATTTTAGAGGACACTGTTCAGCAAGCTATTTTTCTGTGTTTCCTGCAAACTATTGGAGCCAAAAGCTTTTAAATTTTCCTATCACCATTACATATTAGATATTCTGCTTTCTCTTGCCCTCACCACCAAGATATACCTTTACAAAACATTAACACCCAAACACAGAAAGCTTAAATAATAAGATAAAAAGAACTTAAAGATTATTTTTAAATAGTAAGAAATGAAAGCCATTTTAACAATGATAGAAAAAAACATGAGTCTTTAAAATGAACCAAACAAGTTTGCTTATAAAAATATCACAGAAGGAAAATTTC
>VWYP01000156.1:0-10832 GCA_013400435.1 Pycnonotus jocosus
GTGTCTGGTATCCATTAGCTGGATCATGGTTGGACTGTCTGCTGGAGCAACCAGCAGCTGCAATTAAAACCTGCAAAAAACCACAGGTGTTTCACAAAAAAAAAAAAAAACAAAAAACAAACAAACAAACAAACAAACAAAAAACCCAAAACAAAACAAACAAACAAAAAAAAACCCCAAAACCAACAAACAAACAAACAAAAAAACCCCAAACCCACCTAGTGGAAGCAAATTACCAAGGCAGGTGATTCAACCCCCCGCTGAAGGCTGTTCAGGCAAAGTTAGAAATTTGTGTTCCCCACCCCAAAGGAATCTGCTAATGAAAGAAAAAAAAAAGTATTTTTAAAAACAAAGATCATCAACCAGCTCTGAGCAATATGGTTGTTGTCCCCTCACAAAGTGCTCAGCAGACTTTAGGTACTCCACAAATATGATCCTTTTCCCACTGCCACTACAGCACTTCATCTTTATTCTTTGTTGACATGAAACCTGCTAATGAATTAAGTGTATTATAGACTCCGAGTGTTCTGAGTGCAGCTAACCTCAGAACACACACATCACTCATCTCCAGTGTATATTAAGTTTCAATTAACCATGAAACTAGAAGCAATCAGTTTACTGAAAGACAAAAAAAAAAACCCCACTTCTCCTTTGGTAAAGAACACTTCCATAAATACCATTAATAATAAATTAGCTAAATATCAGGACTTTACATGAGGCTTGTTAAATGTGAGAGGAGGGGAGATGCCAGGTAAAGCTAAACCTTGGGGGAATGTGGCTTTTTAATTTTTGCCAGGGACCAGACAAGGATGGAAGATAACCTGGGTCTACCAAAAAAAAAATCCAAAAGAATGGAGAGGAACAGAGAGATCAATTTAAACAAAACAAATCCATCATCTTAAAGAGAGCTCAGGGGTAACAATATAAATACCATGAAGAAACATAATCCTCTTGGTATTGGAGTTAAATCTTGTGATGCCTCTATGATGATGATAAAACAAAGTTATGAGCTGATAAAAAGCTGCAGGTGCCCAATCAGATAACAACAGTATTTGCTCTTTTTTTTACACAGCCAAGCCCCAGATCTGCCACCAGACCCATGAGAGGGACTCAAACCCCTGGATCATGGAATTTCCCATCAGAAATAGCAAGTGGATGGGCAAATCGGTGTCTGCAACACAACTTGGACCCAGCTGGGACTGGGTTTGAGCCCACTTCAATTAAAAGAGGGAAATACAGAATCTCTGAGGCACATTCAGCAACATCATCAACATTTTTGCGGTTTTAAACTTGATTTTCATTTTTTTTTGCTTAAGCTGTGGACAACTTACCAGTTTTGAAACATCATGTCGAGAGCATCTATGGATCTATTAGAGGTCATTACCTGCCTGATTTTGGGAATAACAGGTTTACCAGTTATGGCAGGAGAGCACTTCAGTATTTTCCCAACACCATGAGACAACAAGACCAAACTTATGCAAACACCAGCTTCAAAATAGCTCTGAGCTTTAGTGTTGATATAACTAACCAGCAAAGAAAGCTGACACAGGGTATTAATTTTTCGCTTCTTATTAATTGCTGCTAATTAACACTTCAAACAGAGTCCCCAGCCATACTGTTAACAGTAGCACTCGGGCTGGCCTGCAATCATCAACATCACACGAGCAGCACACACCACCGTACTCCAATTCCTCTGCCAGTGTGAAACCCACTGGAAACCAAACCCAGAACCACAAGCCAGCCTGGGAACAAGGTGATGGGAAACAGCACCAAAGAGGCTCAAGGTGACATTACACCAGGCAGGAGCACAAAGGAAAATTCTATTAAATGCATTTGAAAGAGCAGGGAGGGGGGAAATTCCCTTGTTTCAGATCCCTTGCTCATTGTTTCTGCACAGTGGTGGCTCAGACTGATCCGATTCTTCCCCCCACGCAGCTCTCATTCCCTTGGTATTTAATTCAGATCCAGGCTCTTAAGTCACAGGCAGGAAAAGCCAGGCAATATAATAAAGAATCTCTTTTATTTCCTTCTTCCCACGGCTGTCAGTCTCAGCCCTGCCTTTATCTCCAGCGTGCTGCCTTGTCATCTGTATCAATATTGGCTCTTTGTACAAGCACAGCCTGGGCTTCCTCGCACCATTTTACATTTCTCATCTCCTGTCAGCTCCATCCTGGTTTTCCTTCCTTTGGAGTAATTCTCTGTGGGGAGAGGTCCCTTACCCACACACAAATCCAGCACTCCTAGTGCTCTTCCTTAAAGCTACTCCTGATAAACTTACTTTCTCCCTCCCAAGCACACTTGGTTAATTGGGATTGACAGAAGGAGGACACAAAAAGGTCCTGCATCCTTGAAAGCTCTTGCCTGGATAGTGAACCAGGTGTGCCACTGTAATGCTGAGTGCTGAATGGTGGAGAAATAAATTCCACTGCTTTCCCAGTGATCTGGGATCGATTCTGGTCCCTCCAAAATCCAGCAACAGACACTGACTGGAGATGGTCCCACCTCTCCGCACGGTGACACTTGAGAGGGGCTGCAGGGTCAGAGAATCACAGAATGTCCTGAGCTGGAAAGGACCCACCAAAATCATCCAAGTCCAGCTTCTGGCCCTACACAAGACAACAACCCCAACAATCCCACCATGTGCTTGAGAGTGTTGTCCAAACACTTCATGGTGTCTGTCAGGCTTAGTGTTGTGACCAATTCCCTGGGGAGCCTGTTCTAGTGCCCAACCACCCTCAGGGGGAAGAACCTTTTCCAAATATCCAGCCTAAACCAAGCCAAGAAAAATCACATCCAATGGTGACTGATTTAAGTGGTCCAAGTCAGACACCTGAAATTCAGATGAGACCCACAACCCTCAGGGGGTTCCTGTTCTTGCACAACACCTGCTAACGTTTTAAATATCCAAATTCCCCAGCAGACAAGCTGAATCAGTCACAGAATGGTTTGAGTTGGAAGAGGCCATAAAGATCATCTGGTTCCAACCCTGCTGCCACAGGCAGGGACACCTTCCAGCAGATCAGGTGAAGGGATGCCATGTGGGACTGGTCCTGTTTGTGGAGCAGGATGAAAGGGATCTCATCCCTGCAGGACACGATCCAGGATGCACAGCTAATGGCAGCCTGCCACAATATTTACATCCCCACAATGCAGTGGAAGCTCATTCAAAAGGGCTATTGAACACATCAAGTAACAGTCCCACCTCCCAGAAAAAGGGCCTGTCTCTCCTCTCAGACAAAGCACCAGTTGGAAACCTTTTAAGGAAACTTTTCTTCCAAATTCCTGCAAGGGTTTTTTTATTATTTATTTGAGAGCTTCCCTCACCAAATGTTTTCACTTATATCAACTGACAATTTCTCTTTCATACCGAAGACCCCACAGGATTTTAATAAGGGAAATTTACTGCTTTGAATAGCTCTGTGTAGTACTCTGGGGTGGAAGAAAAAGATCCCACGTACTCTGGAGAATCAGGAATGTTCACAATATTCAAATACATAAAAAACAGCTGAATGGGGAAAGGATATAATCTGTTTTCCATGTTCTTGGTGGATTGAAGTAGGCAGCTTGGTTTAAACTGCAGGGAGGGAATATGATTTGGACAGGAGAAGAAATCACTTACAACGAATCTGGTGAAGAAATGGGATACACTCTGGGAAGGGCATAGAGCTCTGCTTTTTGGAGGAGTTAGGATGCTAATCTGTCCAGAAACTGATGTTGGTAGAGTTAATCCTGCCCTGGGGTAAAGGATGGTCAGTCCAAGACCTCTTCCAACCACTCAACAGGGCTCATCTTTCTGCTCTTGAAGTCAACGTTTGTGCAGCAGCAGAAAATAAATGAGGAAGCCTAGAGGGAAAACAGGTAAAACCAGGAAATTATGGAACCACCAGAGCAGGGATGCTCTGGATTGTCTATCTCCAAGTCAGAGAAGGACAGGAACTAAACTTCTCTGAAGACACATGGTGGAGAAGGGATTGTGCAAGGTGGTGGCAAGCCCCTGTAACTCAGCTGGTCCTTGCTCTCCTTTCTTCTTGCACTGGTGCCAAAAGCTTCACACTTTTTGTGCCAACGGAGACAAACCTGTTCCACAAAGCAATTTTCTCATCCTCCCTACCTGGCACACTCCTGAGCCTGGGATACACATAGATATAAATGGTAGTAAGATAAGATAACAGAAAGTAAAACAAACCTAATTAGAGACTCTTAACTTGTTTACAACAAAAAAGCCCTGCAGTGTTAAGAAAAGAGAGTCAGATGACAGGCAGACACCCAGGCTTAGGTACACATCATGCTCTCAGCTGTCCTGTGTGTAAATAAAACTTAAGGACTGAGAGATGGACTTCAAGACAAAACCTGCCACAAACTTCTCCGAGGACTAGATCAAACCTCAAAAATTAAAGCACTTTTTCATTCAGTTTTCCCTCTCCTGAGTGAGTTGGACATTTTATTAGCAGGGGCAAGGGGGCATTTCTGCCCCACCTGTACTCCTGCCATTGCCCCTGTGAACCCTGGACATCCCTGCCTTCAGCACCCCACAAAGCATGTGTCCCAAGGACAGGGAGGTCACCACATACTGATCTTTCCTGTTTGCAGCTGTTCTATCACCTAACAGGTGTCTGTCACCTTCTTCATGACTCAACAAGCAATTTCCATGATTTTTCCCCCCACTTTGGTAAAAGCGCTTCTACCCATGCTAAGCACCCAACATACATCAACTACTGGGAAATATGGCGTATTTAAATTTGGGCATCTTCTAAAGCTCTCAGCTGAACCAGGGCTGAGAATCTTCTTCTTCCCATGAAGAAGACTGGGACAATGTCCTCAATACCCTTTACAACAGGAAAAAGAACTGCAAGTAAGAAGCACAGCAACAATCACGGGCAACACTCTGTCTTCTCCCACCTCTGTGTTTCAAATAGAGCTGAAACCAGGAAGCCTTTGAGATGGGAAACTTCAAGACACAACAAGAGCTGATTTATCATCCTGAGACACCTCATCTTGTTAGGCAAAATCACAGAACAGAGAGGGGTGGGCTGGAAAGGACCTTAAAGACCACCGAGTTCCAACCCCCATCATGTGATGCTGATCACCTCCAAACACCAACCACATGGACCAAATCAATCAGTCAGACCCCCTGAGTGGGACCAATCAGCCCAGCTACAGAAGTCACCCAGCAGGAAACACAAAACACTGTTTTCACGGGCTTAATTTAGAGCCCAATTCAGAAGTCCCTCATCAACCAAACTCCCATTGTCCAGGGCAATCAGTTCTGCCCTCTACGTCTTTGCAGCAGTCAGAGCCGTTTTCAAAAAAAAAAAAACAAACCCAAAAAAACCAACAAAAAAAAACCAACCAACCAAAAAACCTACAAGATGCAAACCAGAATCCGGGAAACATCTGCCATCTGATTCCAACACTTTTTAGGGGAAAAAAAAGACATTTTAGATCTTGGCACTGTTTGGTTCATTTAAACAGCACAGCTGATCAACTCTTGGGCTTAGTCCTACATGAACTTACATCCCTGTCAGTGCTTTACATCCAGAAGCAGCTTCACTGACTGGCAGGATCTGCCAAAAAAAGGAAAAATTTTAAAAAGATCCAGCCCTCACAACCATCTCCAGCCACCTCCCAGCACAACAACAGGAAGAGAAGGACCCTTCCCTTGGCCAAGCACATGTGAGGGCAGCCAGCAGAGCCCTGCCAAGCTCTATCCTGAGCCAAACTGCACAAGATATTTTAACTCATAGAGTCCTACAAGTCACATTTACAGGGCTAATTGCACCCAATTTCCTCAAGGTAAAACAAACCAGATTCCATTTCATGTGAACATGAGAGCTGCTGCAAAATATCCAGATTTGATACCTCACCACCATCCCAACAAAGCATCTTGGAGCCTGATCTTACACTTGCACTGAGCTCCCACACTCAAAACACCTTCCAAGAACCAGTTAATTTTTGTTTTTCCTGAACTTTCTTTAAAGATGCTATTTTGACGCACCTAAGAGAGCCATGGCTTTCTACCCAAAAGTCTCCACAAGGGACTTACGACCCTTTAGACCTTAAGGAGTCTCAGCCTGTAGTTGTCCTGTCTGATCTCCCACACAACAGGGGCAGGCACAATGTCACCTCCTGGATTTTAGGATGGAATTCCATTTCCTTGCCAAGCAAATAAATGCAAGAGTTTCTAATTAACTTAAGCACAAACTGAGTCTCAGAATTTTACCCAAGAAAAGATGTCTCCTTTACACAAGCCACCCAGGGATGCTAAGAGTATTAGTCATGGAAGGAGGAATTGGGAGTTAAAATATCAAGGATTCTGCACATGCTTTTTTTGAGCCTCACACCTACTCAGAATTGATCTCTGGGCCAGCTGTCAAGAACTGCTTGGGTTTGGGCTTTTTTCTCCTTTCTTTTTATTACTATTTTATTTTAGATCAACACTTCTGATTCATAAGAATGGGAGTAGCTGTGAACACATTTTCCAAATCAGCCTTCACAAGAATGCTTTGTTGAGGTCTCACAAAAGGCCAATCTCAAAATAAACTTTTTCAGGAGTTTTTTAAATGTCAGTGGAGAAGTCTTCGCTCTTATTTCTGTACTGCCTTATTTTGCAACTCAAACTTTTTTAACCACTGTAGGAGTCATACCCCAAGACACAGAAAATACAGGAAAAAGAAATCTTTTGGCAAAAAAAAGCCAATAGGATGGATTTGACAGGTTTCATCAGGGTTTGTCATGCAAAGATCAACAGTTTCAAATGATGAGTTTTAAATATTGACAAGGTACCATCAGCTACTGTAATCCTAAAAAAAACCCTGCTCCTAGGGACCAGATGCTACAATGACAGAACAAACCCATATTTGCAGGTGGCATCACTACTATCAACAGCATTTCATTTTCAGCACTGAGGATCCTGCTGCACCAGCTGATAGACTCTGGATCATTATTCACAGTAATAAAATACTTCTGACACCTTCAAGTCATCTAAAACATGGATCCTGTGGTAACCATATTATTTTCTTTTTTCTGTGAACCCTCATGAACACACCTCTGCCTCCTCTGTTTCAAGTTTTGGCTATGTGTCACAAGTTTTGAAGTTTTTCACAACTCCTTTACTTTATCACTTGGACACAGTCAGGGACCAAGTCACCTCCTTCAACCATCACCATCCTTGTACACCTTCTTAGATGTTCTCATGCCTCTGCTCACCCAACATCAACATGAATGTAACCAGTGAAACACCCCTGAAGACTCACAGAAACAGAATGGTTTGGGCTGGAAGGGACGTCAAGGATCATCTCATTACAATCCCTGCCATGGGCAGCAACACCTTCCACTATCCCAGGTTATTCCAGAGCCCCATCCAGCCTGGCCTTGGACACTTCCAGGGATCCAGGGGCAGCCACAGCTTCCCTGGGCACCCTGTGCCAGCGCCTCCCCAACCTCACAGCCAAGAATATCTGCCAGAGAAACAAGGTGGCACCTTCTCTACCATGTCCTGTCCTTCAGCAAGGTCAACATCACATCCCCTCACTCATTTCAGACCAGCATCCCATGGCTCTGAAAGGCCAGAAACAGTGACCCAAAACACACCAGCTCAGCACAGCACAAGCCAGGAGTGGGGGAAAAGCATCCCCAGTCTAAAATGTTTGCAGTTGTGGTGTTCACCCTATTTGTAGTAACACTTCCATGAAGTTTTAATAAATGCTTCATTAAAACATCAACTGTCTGTCCAGCCAGTCAATTATCACTCATAATCACAGCTATATAACTGTATACTGTCTTCTGCAGATGTTCTTACATCTGTGCAAAGCACACTCTCCACCCCTGCCACATGTAGCATCTGCTGAATATCTGCAAACGTTTTCTCAATATAGAACTGAAATTATACTGTCTTGCTTATAATGTATTTACTGTCCCACTACCCTGTGTGCACCCCTTAAAAATCATTAGAAAGGTATTTCCTTGCTGTGTACAAGGTACCAATCTCTTGATTGCTCCTTGCTGCATTTATTTAAATGGCTTTTAGATGTTCACTTAGTAACAGATTACACCGAGCCTCCATCTTATCACAGGAGTTATTAGGACCTAATCCTTTATAAGCACTGAAGTTATCAGACTTGTGAGGATATTTTCATAAATAATCTGCTGGAGAGAGGGAAAAAAAAAAAAAAAAGAGGAGGAAAAAAGCCACTTGCATCTCTGCTCACCCAGGCAACAGTCCCAACCTCAGAGAAGGAACCTGCCTCACCTGCTCTTACTTTGCCAGCAGCAAAGGAAATCAAATTTGTTTTCACATAAAGGCTTCTAGAGAGGGAAAACAAATTGCACTAAATCCTGGCCAGCACCCTGCTCTACTACTGCAGGAAGAAACTCCTTGGAGAAGGTTTGCCCCATCTTCAGAGGGATGGATCTCCAGAAACCTTTCCAAATCCCTTCCATCTCCACATCCCATCACACAATCAGGTGAAGCTGCTTTTCTGCTCAGACACAAGGTCACCACTCTGTTCCCCCAGAGCACCAGGGGCACAAACTGCTTTTAGCAGCTGTCCTGTCCAAGGCACAACTGAGTTGGGGATGGGGAGATGCAGGGGGGCAGAGAGGGAAGATACCTTCCCCTTCTGCAAGGGCTCCATCCCTTCCCACCCCAAAGAAAACCCTACTGCTGCCTCTTGGATTTTGCCACCCAAATCCCAGCAACAGTTTGGTAACTGCCTTCCAAGCCTCTCTGCTTATAATTAATGCCATTTTCTGCTGTTTTGGTAAGAAATCACAGCTTCACCCCCATCTTCTCCTCTGTCTCCCTCCCCACCATCACACCCTGTGATGTGAGTTTGCTGGATCCCTGAGCCAGCTGGGTCCTGGCAGGGCTGGAGAAAGGAGGGGGAAACGGGTGGGTGGATGGATCAGAGCCCTTTTGGAATGGGAAACCTCACCCTGCACGGCAAGGTGTGCAAACAGCATCTCCAACTGTTCCTGCTAAATAAAATCACAGCGAGGATCCGGGGAGCATCTCCAAGGGAAATGAGCAGCAGATCAGCTCTTCAGGCACTCCTGGATTCTCCCTGGCTCCTCCATCCACACCCAGGCACTGACAGCCTGCGATGCTGGAGCATCCCATCGCCTCCCACACTTCAAAACACAAAGTTCGCATCTTAAAATCAGGGTGAAACAACGCCAGAGCAGCAGCACCGCAGGGCTCCCTGCACGGCACCGGGGAAGTTTTCCCTGCCTCTGAAGCAGCCTCACTCCTCCACTCCCCCTGGAAAATACATTTGGAAAAGGCAGCCGGGCAGGGCACAAACAACTCGCTGAGAACTCTCTGCAACTCCTGCTCTTGCTTTGCAAAAGCTGCGATTCGCCACCCTGGGGGTTTTCAGGGTCCCTCCGCAAGAGAGATGCAGCTCGCACTGCCCAAGCCACTCGTCTGCCGCCCGAAATTTCCGCGTGGAGCAATCCCAGAGTGTTTTTGCTAAACAAAAACATGCAAAAAGCAAAAAGAAAAACCAACCACCCCAGACATCCCCACCCGACTGCGCCCAGGAAGGTTTGACAGCTCCAACAGGACATCTCATCCCACGACACGTCTACTGCTAATGCAAAATAAATCAGCGCTCTGTCTCCCGGCGCATTTCTTTTTTCTTTTTTTTTTCTTTTCTCATGGCACGCCTGCGATTTTGGCATTCAAAGGCAAATCGGCCGCGGTTCCAACTCCACACGTCCCTTCCCAGCACACACAAAATGTCCCGGTACTTTTCCCACCGCTGGGTCCTGCTGGGGGCAGGACCCGAATTGGGATCGCATCCTCATCCTCATCCCTCCGCCCCGAATCCACCAGCGCACCTCTCCGAGCAGCACAAGAGAGTTGAACCAAACGCGTGGCACCCCGCCCTCCCTCTTTTTCTCCTCTCAAAATGTTTATTTGCAGTTTTTTTCCGAAGACACCTTAACCCGCCATGTTGAGCGAGCTTTATAAATATTCATTTACCGCAGTTCGGGAGAGCTACGGGAAAATACGTCTAGATCAGGACTGCACATTTTGGCACAGCTGATAGCTTTCTTCTCTTTTCTTTTTCCCCCCCTTCCCTCTCGCGTCCTGCAGCAGCGTTGTTTTTTTTTTTCNTAAATATTCATTTACCGCAGTTCGGGAGAGCTACGGGAAAATACGTCTAGATCAGGACTGCACATTTTGGCACAGCTGATTGCTTTCTTCTCTTTTCTTTTCTTTTTCCCCCCCTTCCCTCTCGCGTCCTGCAGCAGCGTTGTTTTTTTTTTTCTCCCCTCCTCCTTTCCCCCCTCAAATTCAGAAGAAAACCACCCGCACACCCAAAATAACTCTTTCCGAGAGATGTGCATCAGCCTTGTAAATCTGAAAGGAGGTCGCACGAGCGTTTGGGAGGAAAGCAGAAAAACAGATAGGCATAACTTAAAATAAATAAATAAATCAATAAGGAAAAGAAATATAGGAAAAGGGGATAATGGGGGAAAGGATGGGGGAAAGAAAGGGGGAAAAGCAAAAAAAGAGAGAAAGGGAGGGGGAAAAATGGGGTGGGAGGAAGGAGATGAGAGCATCTAAAATGCGATCTGCCGAGGTAAAAAGAAAGCCTCGCACGCCTGCGATGCATGCGAGCGGCAGCGCGGACCCTCCCGGCCCGCGGGGCGCAGCCGGGGAGCGGCAGCCGCGCTCCNGCCGCGGAGCGGTGCGCGGCGCTGCGCGGAGCGGAGCCCACCCGTGCCTGCACCCGCGGCAGGCTCATTCCAATATGGCATCCGCGCAGTGCGCATGCCTGCCGCTCTTTTTAGGGCTTTTTTTTTTTCCTTTCTTTCTTGCCTTT